>PVLC010015469.1:0-12176 GCA_004027655.1 Graphiurus murinus | reverse complement strand
AGATTGGGGTGGGAAGTGGGGAAGGGGTCAAGTGAGAATTGTGTGCAAATATGTTGTTAACAACTCGTACTTAACAAAGATGTATGCTATATTGCACGAATTACTACAATAAAAATTTTTTAAAAAAAGAAAAAATAATGCAGAAGAATTTTCTTTTATTTTAAAGTATTATATTTACTATTGCAATCAATAGCATCAAGATTTAATTATGAAAAATTTGAGTATCTAATTTATAATATATAAACTTTTTAAAATAATACAACAGTGAAAACTGGATGATAATACTAAAGGTGTTAATAAGCCAACTGTAGTCTTTGTCCAAAAAGATATTAACAAGATCTTTGGTATTTTCAGCCATTAGCAATATGTTGATATGACCTTTATATCCAAATTTAGTACTTTAAATTCTGATGATGAGATAATTCAAAATTTTTAAAAATGATGTGATGAGGGCTTTATTTTGCTTGTCAGAGCTAAATGTGGTAGCCCATGCATGTAATCCCAGTACTTGGGAGGCTGAAATAGGAAGATTGCAGGTACCAGACCTAGCAATCCAGTGAAGCTCTCAATAACTTACTAAGACCATATTTCAAAATAAAAAATAAAACAAGGCTGGGGATATACCTTAGAGGTAAAGTGCCTTGGGTTCAATTACCAGTATTTCTCTCTCTTACACGCACACACACACACACACACACACACACACACACACACATGCGCACACACACACACATGGATGTCAATTGTGAAGTTCTAAAATCTGAAACAGATGAAAAATATAAAGGAATATTGTTGAGTAGAATCCTAGAATAAAGGTTTATAGCTGAGATTTTGAAATAAAGCCTGAGGACTGTTTCAATATTTAATCTCTACTATGTTATACATGAAACTAAAAACTAAAACAAAACAAAAGCAGCAATCAAGTAAAAGAAAAGAAATAAATAATTATAGAAACTTTAACCTTCACCAAGGTAAAACAAAAAGAGGAAAAAATTAACTTTCCAAGTTCACTGCTATTCTTCCTGGAGGGACATGTGAGATTAATTGTCCATCAGAGTAAAATCAGTCTGTGCTTTGAAAATGATTCAAATCATCTGGCTGTAGTATTTCCCAGATTCTTCTGAAAAAGACTGAATTGAAACATCAAAGGCCACTGGAGTAAACGACAATAACAGCTTTATGGTAATATTGATAATGAGGCATATAATGAACTGGACTTCACTTTGGAGATCCTCAGTGACCAAAAGGAGACTCACAAATGAAGTGGAAATTTAGAGAAGATTAGTCAGTGGTAAAGAGAAAAGTCTATTTTATAAGGTAAAATTTCAAGTTGGTTGTAATTAAATGTAATGAGATTCTTCTGTTAAGCGAAAGTCCGTTAAATGACAGAAATAATTTAAATAATGAGAAATTCTATGAGATGAGACAGTAGAGCCCATATATCCAGAATAGATGTTGCATCCTGACTTGAGTCTCTGTAAACAACAATGAATCTAGCAATGAATGAAAATCCTTTTTAATCAATTCCATAAATGTAATAGATTAAGTACCACAAGAACATTTGACTCCATTGAATTTGTAGTATTTTATTGAATTAGCATGTGAAAACTAATATTATTTTAACGTAAGTCTATGACTAATTTCCTGATTCTGCATAGCTTGTTTATTCAAGATTACTTTACAAACTTGTATTAATATATAAGGATGTAAATTGATCTATCACCTATCTATCCATTCATCCACCCAACTATCCATCCATCTATCTATGTAATGGGTTCTTTTATATGTCAACTTGACTGGTTTAACAGATATACAGGTAGGTAATAAATCATTATTTTTGCTATGTCTGAGGAGGGGTTTCTGGAAGAGATGAGGATTTGGATCAGTAGACTGAGTAAAGATCACACTCACCAATGTGGATGGTCATCATTCTGTTGAGGTACCAGTAGAACAAAGCAGCAGAGGTAAAGCAGATTTTCTACCTCTTCTTGAACTGCCAAAGCCATCTTTATCTGTCCTCAGACATTTGTTCTTCTGATTTAGAGTCTTAAGGATCTGAGATTTGTACCAGTACCACCCCTCTACCTCAACCTCCCTTTAATGATTCTTAGGCCATCAGAATCAGACACATGAAAGCCAGGTGTGGTGGTACACACCTGTAATCCAAGTACTTGGGAGGTTGAGACCAGAGATCACAGATTCAAGACCAGCCTTTTCAACTTAGTGAGGCTTTCAGTAATTTAACAAGACTCTATTTTAAAATAAAATAATAAAATAGGACTGAGAGTATAGCTCAGAGGTAGAGCATCCCTGGCTTTAATCCCAGTAAAACACACACACACACACACACACACACACACACACACAATCAGTCTTGATTCTTTAGCTTGCAGGCAGCAGATGGAAGGAAATCTCAGTCTCTCATAATCTCATGAACTAATTCCAATTTTATTTGTTCTGTTTCTTTGGGAATCAGTATATCTACTATTTAACTAGTCTACATACAAAATAACCACTAGGAATATGAAAATGATAATAGTAATGATTCATCTATGTATTTTTGTTGTTCTTCTTAGAAAAATGTCACTTACCATTAAAGCATCTCTAAGAAAGCCATTTTACTACTGGATTTTTTCCCATTGTTATGAATAGGGCCTTAATCCTGTCATTTACCATCTGTGTGAACTTCAACAAGCCTGTTAAGGCTTCTGATCTTCCACTTTTTCACTGGTAGAGAAGGTAGAGCAGTGCTGTTCTCATAGGATTGTGTTTGTGGTAAAAAACATATTCACAGTTTGCCAGTTTGAAGAATGCAGGTTGGGGTAGACCACTAGGGAACACTTGCTGATGTTCAGAAAAATATATAATTAGTAGTGATTTTCAAAAGCATCTAGTCCTTTCCATCATTTAGAAATAGTAAACTTAAGATCATAAAGTATAATGATTTAGCAATGTTATACAGCTTGTTAGAAATTATGGCAATATTCAAATTCAGTCTTCCTAATTTCTACATAAGTGCTTAGGATACCTTCTTTTAAGTATTACAGTAGGTAAATAGCATCAAATGTGATACAAATGATAAATGATCCCACCTTGTGTTTCAGGAAGACACTTTAGCTCCTTTCCTGAATTCTCAACATCTTTATTTTGGTTTGCATGCAAATATCTGGTTGACTACTTAACATTTTTATTATGCTTTAATGATACACTATAATTATCATCATCATTGGATTCTTTGTACTATTCATACAGGCACATAATATAACTTGATCAATTTTACTCCCTTTTCCCTTCCTCCTGCCTTCCTGTGAAATGAAGCTCTTTCTCTACTTACTGGTTTCCCTTTTATTTTTTAAAATTGGTCCTTTATAATTTTACATCAAAATGTGATGCATTGTGGTATGTTCATTTTTTTATATTCTGAAAAAAATTAGTAAAAGTTTAAACTAAGCTTAAGAAAGCTGTTAAACTACTTTTAGATAATAATTTAGAAACCAGTACTTTGCTGGATGTGGTGGTGCACATCTGTAATCCCATTACTTGGGAGGCTGAGACAGGAGGATCGTAAGTTTGAAGCCAACATCAACAATTTAGTGAGACTCTCAGCAATTTATCGAGACCCTGTTTCCAAATAAAAAATAAAATAGGGATTGGGGTGTAGCTTGGAAGTAGTTAGAATGATCCTGGTTCAATTCCCAGTAACATACACACAGAAAGAAAGAAAGAAAGAAAGAAAGAAAGAAAGAAAGAAAGAAAGAAAGAAAGAAAGAAAGAAACTGTATTCAAGGGCAAAACTCAGTTGAGTAAATATACATGTATTTTGTTGCCTATATGAAAATATTAAAATAATTTGTGATTCCTAGAATCTAGTGAGAAAATATATAGATTAATTCATCTAAACAGCCTAGAAATGGTTAGTACACACACACACACACACACACACACACACACACACACATCAATCTTTTAATCAATATTTGAGGAGAACAAAATGTGATGCTTAAGAAAAAGCTCAATAGAGCCAGACACTGTGGTGCAGGCCTGTAATCCCAGTACTAGACAGGAGGATCGCAGGTTCAAAGCCAATCTCTGCAATTTAGGAGACTTTCAGCAATTTGTCAAGTCCTTGTTTCAAAATAAAATTATAAAAGGACTGGGTATGCAGTTTAGAGGTAGAATGCCCCTGGGTCAATCCCAAGTAACACACACACACACACACACACACACACACACACACACACACACACCACATACAAATAGCTCATTAGAAGGTAGATGTTTGGGTAAATATTAGAACTTTGCAGAGTTTTTCTCACTTTTTCTCCCTGTTCTTTTTTGAACAGATAATTCAAGATCAATTTATAAATTTGAGCATATTTTTTTGAGTCATGAGTATGGAATAGTCAATGCTATAGCACTGAGAAAAACTGAATCACAAAGTGCTAAATCATATAATAGACTTCAAATATATGCCTCAGGTAAATAGTAATCTTCTACTTAACTGACATAATTGTCTTTCCCAAACAAAAACTTACTAATAGTTACATATAATAACAAAATATAAACATAAAAATATATCTATTTCTTTGTTTTGTCCCAGATACTCCTTTACCTGTATACATAATAATTAAATACTGATTACCTCATTTAAAGGAAAATTTACTCTTATATATTGTATTTGGGAGTGTTTGTTAATATTTAATTACTTTGTAATTAAATTTTTCTATATATAAAATAAGCAATCCTTTAAAATAACTAATAATAAATACAAAAACTGAAAGCAATTATTTCACTCACAAGTTGATAACTATTAATATAAGATTCATTTTTATTGCCTAAAATTCTGTTGCCTTTAAATTTTTTTTTAATTTTTTAACAACACATTTACATAGGCTTTCCAGGTGGAATAACTATTGTCATTACAAATATTGATAATCTAGCTAGGTGTGGTGATATATGCCTGCAATCTCAGTACATGGGAGGCTGAGACAAAAAAAATTCAGGTTTGAGACCAGCCTCAACAATGTAGCGAGACTCTCAGCAACCTAGCAAGAACCTTTCTCATAAAAAGGGCTGGGGGTATAGTGGAGAGATAGGGTGTCCCTGAGTTAAATCATATATGTATGAAGATCTAAAATATCTTCTTTAATAATAAATATTATTTTCACTTAGTTAATGAAGCACAGTTCTCATGGTAATAGTAATTCAAAACCAAGAGAGTATAAGTGATTATAGTCTCAACTTAAAATTGATCACTGACCCCCTGAAGCCTTATTAGAATATCGTTTTCTGTATGGATTTCTCCTAGGACCAAATTATTGAAAATATCAGCAGTAATTTGTTAACATTCTCTGCACCTGTAGTGTAGTCTCATGACCTGAATTTGGATAATATTTTCTTTCTAATAGCAAATCTTTAGTGTACTTGAATTGAACTCCATTTTACAGATTAATCTATGTTGAGGGAAAAAATGGCCATTTATCTTCATATAAATTATGAAAACACAGCTTAATTTTTTCTGGAAAAGAGGAAGAGGAATAGAGAGTCTGCTCAAATAATTAAAAATAATACAAATGATTAAAATAAATTACTTAATTCATTATTTTCTGCAAAAATTTTTAAATAAAAATGAATTATTCTAAAATTTTAATAAATGCATATTTCCATATTACATTATTCATGTGGAGATGTGCCTTTCACATATGTATAATGTATATGTTAGCAAGAGGTTGTGTTGTCCAAGAAACTGAGAAAAATTAAATATTATCAAACACTGATTAGCAGTGAATATATATTTTCTTTTCTTTTTTTTTTTTTGGTATGGGGGATTGAACACAGGGGCATTCTACCTCCGAGCTACACCCCCAGTCTAATTTTTTATTTTTTATTTTGAAACAGGATCTCACTAAGTTGTGGAGGGCCTAACAAGATGCTGAGGCTGGCCACAAATCTGCGATCCTGCTGTCTCAGCTTCCCAAGTACTGAGATTTCAAAAGTATGCCTCCACATCTGGCAGCAGTGACAATATATTTTTTATTTGCTGAATAAATCTTGCTCAATTTTACTAAAGCATTCAGTTCTTCACACTTCAAGAAATCTTCTCTAATTATTGATTAGATTTGGCTTTATAACATCAGCTGGTTTAGGGGGTCAAAGAAAGGATATTAACAAAAGCACTTGAGAACACACAAAAGGCAAGCTGAATAGGGACATTTCAGAACTGAGATGTGGAAATAATGTTTTTTAGATAAAGGAATGGGAGGAGAAAGATTTATACAAATTAAATTTTTATAGGTGCATTGTAATCATACATTTTTTTATTTTTTTATTGTAATAATTCGTGCTTTGTATGTATACATCTTTGTTAGGTACAAATTGATAAAGACAAATGTGCACACAATTCTCATCTGACCCCTTCCCCAATTCCCACCCTGCTCCCTCGCCCTCCCTCCCTCTCAAGTTCAGTTTAGTGAGTGACCCTGATATAATTGAGTAAGTACATCATGTGCCCCCCCCCCCCCGGTCCATCCCCTTCGGTTAAATCAACTTCTTTGTTTATTGAGGGTCTCTACTTTTTCATCTGGGGACCCTCTTATGCACAAACTTTTCCCTAACATCCGCATATTAGGGAGAATATATGCTTCTTTATTCTTTGTGATGGCTAATCTCACTTAACATAATGTTTTCCAGTTGCATCCATTTCCCTGCAAAGAGCATGATTTTGTTCTTCTTTATGGCTGAGTAAAATTCCATTGTGTACATATCCCATAGTTTTGCAATCCATTCATCTGTTGATGGATATCTTGGCTGCTTCCAGAGTTTGGCTATTGTGAATTGTGCAGCTATAAACATAGATACACATGTGTCGGTCTGATAGTTTGGTTTCCATTCTTTTCGGTAGATACCCAGAAGTGGTATTGCTGGGTCATAAGGTAGGTTTATTCCTATTCATCTGAGGATCCTCCATACTGTTTTCCAAAGTTGTTGCACAAGTTGCAATCCCACCAACAATGTATTAGGGTTCCCAATTCTCTGCACCCTTGCCAGCAGTTGTTGTTGTTTGTGTTTTTTATGAATGCCATTCTGATTGGAGTTAGGTGAAATCTCAAGGTAGTTTGATTTTCATCTCCCTGATTGCCAATGATGTGGAACATTTCCTCATACATTTATTGGCCATTTGTATTTCTTCTTTTGTGAAGTGTGTATTTAGATCCTTTTCCCATTTTTTGATTGGGTTATTTGCTTTCTTGGCTGTGATTTTCTTGAGTTCTTTGTATATCCTAGATATTAGATCTCTATCAGAAGAGTGACTGGCAAAAATCTTCTCCCACTCTGTAGGCTCTCTGTTGAGGTTCTTGATAGTTTCCTTTGCTGCACAGAAGCTCTTCGGTTTAATGCAATCCCATGTATTGATCTTCCTGAGGTTGCTTGTGCTTTGGAGGTCTTGTTGAGAAAGTTTTTACCTGTGCCTATGTGTTGAAGTATTGGTACTATGCCCTCTTCAAGTAGCTGCAAGGTGTCTGGCCTGACTTCCAGGTCTTTGGTCCACCTTGAGTTGACTCTTGTTCAGGGTGAGAAAGTGGGGTTTATTTCCATTTTCCTGCATATGGTTAACCAGTTTTGCCAACACCATTTGTTAAAGAGGTTATCATTTTTTCCAGTGTATATTTTGGGTTCCTTTGTCAAAAATCAGTTGACTGTAAGCATGTGGGTCTGTTTCTGAGTCTTCTATTCTGCTACATTGGTCTATGTGTCTGTTTTTATGCCAATACCATGCTGTTTTTATTACTGTGGCTTTATAGTAGAGTTTGAAGTCAGGTATTGTGATACTTCCTGTATGGTTTTTATTGCTAAGAACTACTTTGCTATCCTGGGCTTTTTGTTGTTCCAAATGAATTTAAGGACTGATTTTTCTATGTCTGGAGGAGCATCCTTGATAATTTCATGGGTATTGCACTGAATCTGTAGATCAGCTTTGGGAGGATGGTCATTTTGATGATATTTATTCAGCCTATCCAAGAGCATGGTAGATCCTTCCATCTTCTAAGGTCTTCATAGATTTCTTTCTTCAACTTTTTATAGTTTTCCTTATATAGGTCTTTTACCAGCTTGGTTAGGTTTATCCCTAAGTATTTTATTTTTGGGGGTGCTATTGTAAGTGCAATTGTTTTCTGGATTTCTTTTTCAGTGGAATTATGATTGGCATACAGAAAAGCTTCTGATTTTTTAAGATTGATTTTGTATCCAGACACTTTGCTGAATTTGTTGATCAGTTCTATGAGTTTTTTGGTTGAGTTTTGGATCTTCTAAGTATAGTATAATGTCATCTGCAAAAAGGGATAGATTTAGTTCTTCTTTCCCTATTTTTACCCCTTTGATTTCCTTATGTTGCCTTATTGCCCTGGCTAGAGTCTCAAGTACTATATTGAACAGGAGAGGTGATAATGGAAATCCTTGTTTTGTTCCTGTTTTTAATGGGAACTCTTGCAGTTTCTCTCCACTTAATATGATATTGGCTGTGGGCCTATTT
This sequence comes from Graphiurus murinus, assembly GCA_004027655.1. Classification (NCBI taxonomy): domain Eukaryota; kingdom Metazoa; phylum Chordata; class Mammalia; order Rodentia; family Gliridae; genus Graphiurus; species Graphiurus murinus. The sequence goes on along the minus strand of PVLC010015469.1, from coordinate 3,646 downwards.
TATATTACCTTTATGATGTTAAGGTACGTTCCTTGTATTCCGATTCTCTGAAGTGCTTGTAGCATGAATGGGTGTTGAATCTTGTCAAATGCTTTTTCAGCATCAATTGAGATGATCATGTGATTTTTGTCTTTGGTTCTATTTATGTGGTGAATTATTCTTTTTCATATGTTGAACCAGCCTTGGATCCCTGGGATGAACCCGACTTGGTCAAGGTGTATAGTTTTCTTGATGTGGTTTTGAATGTGCATCGCTAGTATCCTGTTTAGCAGTTTTGTATCTAAGTTCATCAGTGATATAGGCCTATAATTTTCTTGAGCTGTCTTTATTTGGCTTTGATACTAATGTGATGTTGGCTTCATAGAATGTGTTTGGGAGGATCCCATTTCTTTCTATTTCACAGAATACCTTGAGGAGTATTGGGGTTAGCTCTTCTATAAATGCTTTATAAAATTCACTTGGAAAATCATCTGACCCTGGGCTTTTGTTTGATGGTAAACTCTTTATTGCTATTTCTATCTCTTTGATTGTCATTGGTTGGTTTAAGTTTTCTATATCTTCTTGACTCAGTTTAGGGAGGTTGTATGTGTCTAGAAATTTGTCAGTTTCTTCTAGATTTTCCATTTTGTTGGAGTATAGTTTTTCAAAGTAGTTTCTGACTATCCTCTGTATTTCCATACTGTCAGTGGTGATATCACCTTTTACATCGCTTATTTTGGTTAATTGAGTTGATTTTCTCTTTCTTTTGATTAAGTTGGCCAATGGTTTATCTATCTTGTTTATTTTTTTGGAGAAACCAGCTTTTGGTTTTATTGATTTTCTGTATTGTTTTTTATTCTCTATTTCATTAATTTCTGCTCTGATTTTCATGATTTCCTGTCTCCTGCTGGCTTTGGGGTTAGTTTGCTCTTGTTTTTCAAGGGCTTTGAGATGTGTCATTAGGTTATTTATTTGGTGACTTTCCATCCTTCTTATATGGGCACTCAGTGCTTTAAATTTTCCTGTTCGTACTGTCTTCAAGGTGTCCCAGAGGTTTTGATATGTTGTGTCTCTGTTTTCATTGGTTTCAAGGAATTTTTAAATTTCTCCCCTTACTTCTTCTATGACCCACTCTTCATTCAGCAATGTAGTGTTCAGGCTCCATGCATTTACACAGTTACTTTGGGTCTTCTTGGAGTTTATTTCTAGTTTCACTCCATTATGGTCTGAAAAGATGCAAGGAATTATGTTACATTTTCTGAATTTGCCAGTGCTCACACGTGGCTCAGAATGTGGTCTATTTTGGAGAAAGTTCCATGTGGGGCTGAGAAAAATGTGAATTCAGCTGCAATTGGGTGAAAAAGTCTATATGTGTCTAATAGGTCCATTGGGTTTATGGTATTCTTTCAGTCTGAGGTGTCTCTACTGACCTTTTGTTTAGAAGAATGATCTAGAGATGTAAGAGGGGTATTGAAGTCTCCTAGTATTGGGATCTATGTGTGTCCCTATATCATGCAGAATTTGTTTTATGAAAGTGGCTGTAACTCTGTTTGGGGCATAGATGTTGATAATTGTTATTTCCTCTTGCTGGATTGTTCCTTTTACTAGTAAAAGTGACCTGCTTTGTGTCTTCTGATAAGCTTAGGCTTGAAGTCTAATTTATCTGATATCATGGTTGCTACTCCTGCTTGCCTTCAAGTTCCATTGGCATGGATTACCTTACTCCAGCCCTTCACTTTTAACTTGTGGGAATCTTTGCTTGTAAAGTGTGTTTCTTGTAGGCAGAAAATAGAAGGATTCTGGGTTTTGATCCATTTTGCCATCTTGTGCCTTTTTTTTTTTTTTTTTTTTTTTGCGGTACTGGGGATTGAACTCGGGGGCATTCTACCTCCGAGCTATACCCCCAGCCCTATTTTTTATTCTTTATTTTGAAACCGAGTCTCACTAAGTTGCGGAGTGCCTCACTAGGTAGCTGAGGCTGGCCGTGAACCCGGATCCTCCGGTCTCAGCCTCCCAAATGCTGGGATTACAAGCGTGCGCCACCACACCTTGTGCCTTTTTATTGGAGAATTGAGACCATTTATATTCCGTGTGACTATTGAGAGATGATTTTTAATTCCTAACATTTTGAGTTTTGACTTTTTTTTTCAGTGTTATTTATTCTTCTTTGCTTAGTTTTTTGCTTCCTGGAAATTATTTTTTCTCTGGTTCTGATGTTTACTCATTAATTCTTCTTTGTAGTTAATCTCTTTAAGTATTTTCTCTAGTGCTGGTTTGGAAGACATAAATTCTTTCAATTTCTGTTTGTCATGAAAGGTTTTTAAATCCCTGTCAATTTTAAGAGAGAGTTTTGCTGGGTATGAGAATCTTGGATGTAAGTTATTTTCTTTCAGAGTTTGGAATATGTTACTCCAGCCTCTCCTGGCTTTCATGACTTGATTTGGGAGGTCTGGAATGATTCTAATTGGTTTACCTCTATATGTCACTTGGCCTTTTACTTTTGTTGCCTTTAAGATTCTTTCCTTAGCCTCTACATTAGTCAACTTGATTATTATGTGGCATGGCGAACCTCTTCTTTGGTCTTGTCTTGAGGGAGTTCTGTACGTTTCCTGCACCTGTGTGTCAACTTCTCTTTCTATGTTTGGAAAATTCTCTGATATTACTTCTTTGAACAGATTGTTTATTCCATAAGTTTCAACTTCTAATCCCTCTTCTATGCCTATTATTCTTATGTTAGCTCTTTTAAAATTGGCCCAGATCTCTTCAATGTCCAATTCATATTGTCATATTTTTTTTCTAAGTCATGCACTATAGATTCATTTTTGGAGTGGTCATCCTCTAGGAGTGATATTCTATTTTCCATGTGATCTAATCTGATGTTTATAGTTTGTATTGAGGCCTTCATTTTGATTATTTCATCTTTCACTTCCTTCAGTGCTTCTCTTTGATTTCTTTTCAGGTCATCAAATTCTTTGTTTACTTGTTCCTTTATTTCTTCCTTTAATTCTTTCCAATTTTCCCTGCTTTCTTTCTGAAAATTCTGTATTGTTTCTAGTGTTAGAGATCTGAATTGTTCTTCTGGTAATCTCTGCCATTCTTGGTTGGTGAGATCTGTTGTTGAGGGGTTGTGGTAGCTCATTGTTTCTTTGTTATTTTTCCTTCCCATGGTTCCCTTGTTCTTGAGTTTATATCTTTGCTGTTCTTGCAAATTTTCTCTTCCAATCTCTGCAGTGGCTGTTTAGAGGTGTCTGATGGTATTTACAGGGACAGGTTGTAATCTGTGATAAAGTTTGGGTCAGAGGTCACAGTAATGAATGTAGGAATAGGGTGGAAAAGAGGGTATGTTCCAGCAGAATAAGTGGTTGAGTGTGTTGAGGTGATATATATAAAGATTAGAGATGGTAGATGTCACGAGAATCTGGTAGTGAATATAGAGTTTTGAGTGTGAAACTGTGAGATGGTCTTGGTGATGAGGTAGCCTAGAAAGCAAAGGTTAGGTAGGAGGATGGTATCGGGAGAATTCAGAAAAATATAGTTTTAATATAGCTTTTTAAAAAAATCTGGAGAGTTAAACTAACTCCACCCCTTGGAAGCTTTTCTTTGTTTCCTGCCCCCCACCTGAGATTCACTGCCAGAGATAATCTCCGGAAAAGCCCAGCCCCCACCT
>PVLC010015468.1:0-37313 GCA_004027655.1 Graphiurus murinus | reverse complement strand
CTGGGGATTGAACTCAGGGGCATTCTACCTCCGAGCTATACCCCCAGCCCCATTTTTTATTCTTTATTTTGAAACCGAGTCTCACTAAGTTGCGGAGTGCCTCACTAGGTAGCTGAGGCTGGCCGCGAACCCGGATCCTCCGGTCTCAGCCTCCCGAATGCTGGGATTACAAGCGTGCGCCACCACGCCCGGCTGTGTGGTACTGGGGATTGAACTCAGGGGCATTCTATCTCTGAGCTACACCCCACTACTGGCTTTATAGTGTAACATTTAAATTACTTTTTATTTTATTTTGTATATATTTGACATCCATATTCTTTATGTAGATCTATTCTATATCTATTTCAATTTATATCATATTGCATTTAACACCCTAAAGTTATAACACTCTGGTTTGAATTATAACAGTTAATATTCACTAACATACAAACAACTTTGCTTCTTTAACAGCTCAGTATCTACTCCTTTTAATGTCATAAAATTATGTTTTATACATTGTTTGTCCAAAACATGAACTAGTAATTATTTTAAACTTATTAATTTCTTAAATTAGGTATAAAATAAAATATGGAGTTATAAGCCAAAGTTATAATAATACTAACTTTTATAATTGCCTTATATTTACCTTTACTGAATCTTTATTTCTTTATACAGCTTTGAGTTATTGTCTAGTGCTCTTTCATTTCACCCTATAGACCCTGTTGAGCATTTCTTCCAAGGCAGATCTTATGATAACAAACTCCATTAGCTTTTGTTCATCTGGAACTGTCCTAATTTCACACTCATTTTTGAAGAGCAGTTTACCAGATATAGAATTTTTAGTTGACTGAATTATTTTTTTTTTCTTTTAGCTCTTTGATTATAAATTTCTGGTGAAAAAAAAATTGCTGATGGGTAGTGTTGAGCCTCCCTTGTACGTGATAACTTGCTTTTCTCATGCTTTTAAGATTCTTTCTTTTGTGTTTTTTAAGGTTTGAATATGTCTTGGTGTCAATTTCTGTGTGTTCCTCTTGGAACTTATTGCACTTCTTGGATGTTTATACTGATGACTTTCATTAAGTTTGCAGCCATTATTAAAAAAAAAAATTCTCTCACCTTTTTTCCTCTCTTCTTTTTCTGGCATTCCTACAATGCGTATGTCGGTTAGCTTGAGAGTACCCCACAGTTCCCTTAAGCTCTGTTCCATTTTCTACAATCTTTCTGCTTTCTATTCCTCAAACTCGATAGTTGAAATATATCTTGAATCCTATAATTGCATTTTTTTTTCACACCAGTTATATTTTTCAGCTCCAGAATTTACTTTTGGTTTCTTTTGACAAATTCTTTCTCTATTGATATTTCCCTTTGTTCATATATTATTTTTCTTGACTTTCTCTTTTTTTTTTTTTTCTTTTTGTATTGTTGTTGCTTATTTTGTACTGGGAATTGAATTTAGGGACATTCTACCTCAGATACACTCCCAGCCCTTTTATTTATTATTTTTAAAACAGAGTCTCAGCTGGGTGTGGTGGTACATGCTTATAATCCCAGTACTTGGGAGGCTGAGACAGGAGAATCACAGGTTTGCAGCCAGCCTCAACAACTTAGTAAGACCCTCTGCAACTTAGTGAGACCCTGTTTCCAAATAAAAAATAAAATAGGGTAGGGGTATAGCTCAGAAGTAGAATGCGCCTAGGTTCAATCCCCAGTACCACACACAAAAAACAAAACAAAACAAAATAAACAGGGTCTCACTAAGTTGCTGAGTCTGGCCCAAACTTATAATCCTCCTGTACTTATAATCCTCCAAGTACTGGGATTATAGGCGTGGGCTACCATGCCCGGCATCTTTGAGCATCTTTAAGACAGTTATTTCTTTGTCTACTAGATCTGTCTAGTAGGTTTGTCATTAGGTTTTTTTGTTGTTGTTTTTTTTTTTTTCCAGGGACAGCTTCTATTGATTTTTTTTTCCCTCTCAATGTGCCATATCTTCTTATTTCTTTGTGTGACTTTTTTTTGTTGTTGTTGAAAACTGGATGATAGAATCTAATAATGTGGTAACTGTGGAAATTAGATTCTCTCCCTTCCCTAGGATTTGCTGATTTTTTTTTAAATGGTTTTAGACTGTCTCTGTGCCAAAGATCTGCCTGAGGTGTAAACTTAAGTTCTTCTCATTTTATTTTCTGGGCTTGTGTCTTTCCCTGGGCATGCACAGTCACTGTCCAACTTTCCTGTATGTGCGGTTGTTTTTTAATGTCCTAATTTCCAATGCCTGATTCTCCAAAGGGAAAAAGACAAAAACAAAGAGAGGGCATTGGGCCTTTAAATCCCCTGGAAGTCACTTTAGTGAAAGAGAAGGGCATGCGAGCAATCAGGAGAGGTACAATGACAGTGACCACCTACCTCTTTGCACCTCTTTGATCAGAAGCAACAATCAGTGATCAGAGTATAGAAACCCAGTATTTGGAGGACAGAAACCTTTTGCCCAGCCTAGCTCCCACAAGCCATGTACACTGATCCAGGAACATGTGCACAGCTGCCTAGCACATGCCCAGGGGTTGGAGATGTGTGATTGCTACTGTGCTAAGAGTTGAAATTGATGAAACTAACTGCACTTTACTGTCCAAACCTTCATAGACGCCAGAGTTCCAAAAGAGTTACATCAGGCAGATTCTGCCAGTGCAGTTGCTCTCTAGATAGCGAGACAGATTTCCTGGTGATTCCTGTTTTCCAGAATTCGGAGAGGTTATTAGTTTTCTCCTGATCTGCAAAAATGTAACAAGGAGGTCAATTTTAGTCTTCACTAAGAAAAAGTAACTTAAACTGTATGTGTATTTGTTTGGTAAAATTTTCACTAACATGTTTTTTTTTCTTTTCTTAAAGTATAATGATCAGTGTCTTTCAGAAAAGGCAATTTCTTTATGATTTCTTATTTTCAGAGAACATATGATAATGCTTAAGAGGGGGAAAAGCATGCCTTTAAGTTTGAGGCCAAAGCTTATTTGCCCAGAGGGAATATTTCTTAATTTATCAGTCTCAGATAATTTTGACAGTGTGCAAGGTTGAATCTGACTACAGCACCAGATGTCTAGAAACATTGATGTCTTATCTAGTAAGCTTGGAAAGAAATTGGTAATAGGAAAAGACAGTGTATTAAATAAAATCATGGAAGCGTTTCCTCCCTTAAATAAATCATTTCTTAAAAATGGCAGTAAAACATACGTGAAAAGTTAGGACTGAGAAGTCTGGTGTCCTAGCATGTGATGTTAAGCAGAAAATTATAAAGACACCATTCCAACACATTAGAACATAGATTTGTAGACTAGTAGAGCTAACCAAATGGTATGTTTGCTTTTGACTAAGTAATGGAGATTTATAACCACTGTGCTGTTGCTCAGTAAAAGGCACATTTCTTTCTTTTTTTTTTCTTTTTTTTTTGCAGTACTAGGAATTGAAACCAGGAGCATTCTACCTCTGAGCTACACCCCCAGCCCTACTTTTTATTCTTTATTTTGAAACAGGGTCTCACTAACTTGCAGGGAGCCTTACTAAGTAGCCGAGACTGGCCGAGAACCTGGACCTCTGGTCTTAGCCTCCCAAGTACTGGAATTACAAGTGCATGCCACCACACCCGGCTTAAAAGGCACATTTCTTAAAATGGGTTATACTAGGTTCTGTAATAGCATCTGACCTCATCTTCTACTCTGTCCTCTCAATCCTGCTCAGCTGCAGTGGCCTCTGCTGTTTCCTGGACACATTAGACATGTACAGCCCTGCTGCAGGGCCTGCTCCCTCTGACAAAACAGAAATGCTCCACACCAACCTGCACTGCTCACTCCATTTGGCTCTTTGCTGAAGTGTCTGCCTTCTTCTCAGTGAGAGTTCCTAGCCTGTTTGGTTAAAAGTAACCAAGATCTCCTTTGTTGCCTTTGTCGTTTTTGTCCCCATAACATTTATGGCTATTTAATGTTCTATATATACATATACATATGTATATATTTCATTTTCTCTCCTACTTCCCCCAAAAAGGAATATAATTTTTTTTGGGGGGGGATGGCTGTGGGATAATAACCCATTCTTCTGAGTTGACCCAGAGAGGCATGCAGCTACCCTTCTGCAGGGGGTAAAACACAGCTCTCCTTGACCCAGAGGCTGAAAGAGAGCACAGGGACAGCAACTCTCCCTTTTTTTTTTATAATTTATTTTTAATTGGTGCATTGTAATCATTCATCTTTGTTAGGTACAAGCTGGTAAAGGCATACATGTACACATTTCTCATTCAACCCTTCCCTAATTCCCGTCCCACTCCCTCTCCCTACCTCCTTCTCAAGTTCAGTACATCATGATCTTTAGGGTGTCCCCCCTCCCCCATCACCTTCCGCTAAGTCAAATTCTTTGCTCACCTAAGGATTCTCTTTCTTCATCTGGAGTTCCTTTTATGTCCCATTTTCTCCCTAGCTTCCACATATTAGGGGAGAGCATACGATGTTTTACTTTTTGTGACTGACTAATCTCACTTAACATAATGTTTTCCAGTTCCATCCATTTCCCTGCAAATAACATGATTTTGTTCTTCTTTATGGCTGAGTAAAATTCCATTGTGTACATATCCCATAGTTTTGTAATCCATTCATCTGTTGATGGACATCTTGGCTGATTCCATAGTTTGGTGATTGTAAATTGTATAGCTATAAACATAGATACACATGCATTGGTCTGTTAGTTTGGTTTCCATTCTTTTGGGAAGATACCCAGAAATGGTATTGCTGGATCATATGGTAGGTTCATTCCCATTCTTCTGAGGATCCTCCATATTGTTTTCCAAAGTGGTTGCACTAATTTGCAATTCCACCAGCAGTGTATTAGGGTTCCCACCCTAAGTATTACGGTTCTTGATGATTGCCATTCTGATTAGGGTTAGGTGAAATCTCAAGGTAGTTTTGATTTGCATCTCTCTGATTGCTAATGATGTGGAACATTTCCTCATACATTTATTGGCCATTTGTATTTCTTCTTTTGTGAAGTGTCTATTTAGATCCTTTGCCCATTTTTGATTGAGTTATTTGTTTTCTTAGCTGTGAGTTTCTTGAGTTCTCTGTATATCCTAGATATTAGTCCTCTATCAGAAGAGTAGCTGGCAAAAATTTTCTCCCACTCTGTGGGCTCTCTGTTGAGGTTTCTTTTCTTTTTTTTATTTTTTTTTACTTTTGCGGTACTAGGGATTGAACTCAGGGGCGTTCTTCCTCTGAGCTATACCCCCAGCCCTATTTTTATTTTGAAACAGGGTCTCACTAACTTGCGGAGGGCCTCACTAGGTAGCTGAGGCTGGCCACGAACCCAGATCCCCTGGTTTCAGCCTCTCGAATGCTAGGATTACAAGCATGTGCCACCACGACCGGCTTCTGTTGAAGTTCTTGATAGTTTCCTTTGCTGCACAGCTCTTTAGTTTAATGTAATCCCATGTATTGATCTTCCTTTGAGTTGCTTGTGCTTTTGGGGTCTTGTTGAGAAAGTTTTTACCTGTGCCTATGTGTTGAAGTGTTGGGCCTATGCCCTCTTCAAGTAGCTGCAAGGTCTCTGGCCTGACTTCCAGGTCTTTGATCCACCTTGAGTTGACTCTTGTGCGGGATGAAAAAGTGGGGTTTATTTCCATTTTCCTGTATATGGTTAACCAGTTTTGCCAACACCATTTGTTAAAGAAGCTATCTTTTTTTTCCAGTGTATGTTTTTGGCTCCTTTGTCAAAAATCAATTGACTGTAAGCATGTGGGTCTGTTTCTGAATCTTCTATTCTGCTCCATTGGTCTATGTGTCTGTTTTTGTGCCAATACCATGCTGTTTTTATTACTATGGCTTTGTAGTAGAATTTGAAGTCTGGTATTGTGATACCTCCTGCATGGTTCTTGTTGCTGAGAACTACTTTGGCTATCCTGGGCTTTTTGTTGTTCTAAATGAATTTAAAGACTGGTTTTTCTATGTCTGTGAGGAGTGACCTTGGTAATTTCATGGAAATGGATTGAATCTGTAGATCACTTTTGGGAGTATGGCCATTTTGATGATATTTATTCTGCCTGTCCAAGAGCATGGTAGATCTTTCCATCTTCTAAGGTCTTCATCAATTTCTTTTTTCAACTTTTTGTAGTTTTCCTTATAGAGGTCTTTTACCTCCTTGGTTAGGTTTATCCCTAAGTATTTTATTTTTCGGGGTGCTATTGTGAGTGGAATTGTTTTCTGTATTTCTTTTTCAGTGGTTTTATGGTTAGCATACAGGAAAGCTTCTGATTTTTTAAGATTGTTTTGTATCCAGACAAATTCTTTGCTGAATTTGTTTATCAGTTCTATAAGTTGTTGGGTCTTCTAAGTATAGTATCATGTCATCTGCAAAAAGGGATAGTTTTAGTTCTTCTTTCTCTATTTTTACCCCTTTGATTTCTTTCTCTTGCCTTATTGCTCTAGCTAGAGTCTCAGGTACTATGTTGAGCAGAAGAGGTGATAATGGAGATCCTTGTCTTATTCCTGTTTTTAGTGGGAACTCTTGCAGTTTTTCTCCATTTAATATGATATTGGCTGTGGGCCTATTGTATATTGCCTCTATGATTTTGAGGTATGTTCCTTCTATTCTGATTCTCTGCAGTGCTTTTAGCATGAATGTCTGTTGGATCTTGTCAAATGCTTTTTCAGCATCAATTGAGATAATCATGTGATTTTTGTCTTTGATTCTATTTATGTGGTGAATTACATGGATTGTTTTTCGTATGTTGAACCAGACTTGCATCCCTAGGATGAACCCGACTTGGTCATGGTGTATAATTTTCTTGATGTGGTTTTGAATGCACATTGCTATTATTTGGTTTAGCAGTTTTGCATCTACGTTCATCAGTGATATAGGCCTATAGTTTTCTTTTCTTGAGCTGTCTTTACTTGTCTTTGGTATTAATGTGATGTTGGCTTCTTATTTTTATTTTCTCTGTGAATGGTATCTTGTACTGAGTTGCAATTACTCTGGGACTTCCTCTGTCCACTCTATTGGTGCCTTTGGTGGGTTTCAGGTGTTGACTTCTAGGGTCTAGCAAAAACTAAAAAAGCAACCAATCCTCCGAAAAAACATAGATAAATCAAAGCAATGCAAAATGAAAACAGAGTAAAAGACAAAACAAAACGAAAAACCCAGAAAACAAGAAACAAAATAAAAAACTCTGCAAGTTTGTAAGAACAGGCCTGATTTGGACAAAACGAAAAACCCAGAAAACAAGAAACAAAATAAAAAACTCTGCAAGTTTTTAAGAACAGGCTGATTTGGCTTCTGCAGACCTCTTGGGTAGATCCCTTCTGCTGTGGGCGGCTGGCAAAAATGGCAGCTGCCACTGTCGAGCATGCGCCAGCTCCTTTATTCTCCCTGGTCTGCTTTCTGGGTTCTGATCAGCTGCTTTTGTTGCTTTGTTCACTTTTCTGCTGTTTTGCTTTTCTTTTCTTCCATCAAGAAGCTGCTTTTGTGGCAGTTTTGATTCAAGCTCTGCAGTACAGTTGATCGCTGCTCTGCCTCTGGAGGGAGAGGTGAGCTGGGATGGCCCCTCGAGGGCTTAAGCTGGTCGTACCATGTGTTCTGGTCACTGTCGAAGGTGCCGCGATATACCACCTGGTTAGAATGTGGAGTTCAGGTGTCACTTTCTCTACCTCTGGTCACTGGGAATGCAGGTCATTATATATTTCTTTGTTATTGGACGCCACGCTGGGGGCTGGCCACCATTCTGCGGCATGGCACTGCTGCCACGCAGATGGGCTCCTTTGCTTTCCCTGGTCGGCTTTCTGGATTCTGTTTGGCTGTACTTCAGTTTTCATAGCTTTGTTCACTTTTTTGTTGCTTTTTTTCTTCTGTCAAGAAGCTGCTTTTATGGCAGATTTGAATCAAGCTCACAGTGCCTGATGAGAGGTGTTTCATATTTCATTCTGATGTCATCTTCCCAGAAGTCAGACAGGAATATAATTTTTAGGAGAGCAAGGATTTGTCTTTTTTTTTCTTTTAGTGCTGGGGATTAAACTCAGGGACAGACATTCTTTCTATGAGCTATACCCCCAGCCATTTTTTTTTTTAAATTTTGAAATAGGGTCTCACTAGGTTGCTGAAGGTGTCACTAAATTGCTGAGACTGGCCTTGAACTTGCGATCCCTCTGTCTCCCAAGTACTGGGATTATAGGTGTACTCCACCATGCCTGGCTCTATGTCTTGTTTTTATTGTACAGCTATGTCCCTATTATTTAGAATTGCTCATAGCACATATAAGGAACTCAAAAAGTACTTCTGGAATAAAATATATGGGAGAAAGTTGGAGTCTTGATTCTATAATTTCTCACTTAAATGACTGGCATTGGAATAGAATTGACCCATTAATTAGCTTTAAGGAGATGGCTTTTAATGCTTAATATGCTTTAAATTTTTAATTTCTTCTTCTGTCCTATGGCCTCACCTGATTACCTTTAGAAAAAAAATTGCTAGAATCAGTGTGCCTTTTAGTTACATGTTGTTTGGAGTTATTCTGGGGGAAGTGGAAGCATATTGAAGGATTCTCTAGTGTGTATAGACTTGGAGAAAAGCACTGAGTGGCCTTCCACTAATGTAAACAGTCTGCACGAGAATCAGAGTCATACCTGGTATTAATCTGAGGGTCTGTTTGTCATAGGAGAGTCTGCTGTGATTTGAATGTGTCCCTTAGTATTCATGAATTAGAAACTGAATCCCCAGCGCAGTACTGTTGAGAGTGAGGCCTTTAGGAGGTGATTAGGTCTTGAGAACTCTGCCCTAATGAATGGATTAATGCTGTTGTAATGGAAGTAGATTATTTATCATGGGCCATGTTCCATATAAAAGTCTAAACTCAGCCAGGCATGGTGGTGCACACCTGCAACCTAGGCTGAGACAGGAGAATTGCAGGTTCAAGAACAACCTCAGTAAGTTGTGAGACTCTCATCAACCTAGTGAGACCCTGTTTCAAAATAAAAATAAAAAATAGGGCTGAGGGTGTAGCATGGAGGTAGAATGTCCCTATATTCAATCCCCAGTAACACACACACACACACACACACACACACACACACACACACACACGCACACGCACACTAAATATGTTTATATTTATATTTATATATTTATACACACACACATACTCTCTCTCTATTAGTCAGGCATGGTGGTTCATACTTGTAATCCCAGCTACTTGGGAGAATGGCAAGTTCAAAGCCAGCCTGGGCAACTTGGTGAGACCCTGTCTCAAAATTAAGAATAAGAAGAGCTGGGGGTGTAACTTGATGGTCGGTGCTTGCCTAGCATGTGTAAGGTCCTGTGTCCCAGCCCTAGTACCATGCATGCACACACACAGAGTGAGCCCACCCCTTCCGCTCTCTCGCTCACCTGCTTGCACTCTTGCCCTTCTGCCATGGGAGATGCAGCAAGAAGGGCCTTGGCCAGATGGGGCCCCTTGACCCTGGTCTTCCCAGCCTCTGGAACTGAAAGGAATAGATAATAGTCTACGTAAACCCAGTCTCAGGTATTCTGTTGTAGACTAAAACAGAAAATGGATGCTGAGAATTATGGTTGTTGCTGTAACAAGTAAGTAAAAGGTACATTTCTGAAAATGGGGAAATGGCTTTGAAATTGAGTAATAGGTAGAAGCTGGAAGAATTTGGAGGAGCAGGCTAGAAAATACCAAGATTGTCGTTAATGGGGTGTTAAGGGCACTTCTGGTGAGGGGTCAGCAGATAAGAGGTACAAGGAAAGCTTAAGTCAGCTCGGGGGTTAGACGTGTGCCACATACGGATGTTCTGGCCAGTGACTGGCTTCATAGCTGATGCTGGGCCCAGAAGACTGCAATGGAGCTTGACAATTCCTGTCATCTAGTGACGCCGAAGCTGTACCAGGTCGAGTGTAACAGCTGTTCACATGTTTGTGGTGATGCTGGTGGAAGACCTACTGCACCTCTAGTCATCTAAAAGTATATAGCTCATACAGTTGTGGACCTAAGTCCATAAGACTTGATGATGATGATAAATGACTAGTTTGCTGGCTTCTTTGCTTACTATGGGGTGCTCTCTTATCAGTGTTTTAGAGTGTACTCACACTTCTTTCGAAGGCTTGCTGTCACGTCTGCTGAGTTACGCTGGCAGCAGCCTCGGGCATCGCATGTTTATCTGGTCTCTGGGCTGCGCCCAGCCTCACCAGGTGTGTGTTATCACCTCATTAAGAGGCTGTACTGAGCGAGTGACCACACCACCGAGGTTTGTGTAAGTGTCCTCCGTGATGTTCAGACAACAGAATCGCCTAGCAACACACTTCTCAAAGAGCATCTCCACCGCAGAGGGACCCGTGAGTGGACTTAAGTGGTCGTGGTCAGAATGCTGGTAGAAGTGTGGATGATAAAGCTCATTTGATGAAGTCACAGAGGGAAATTAGAAAAAGATACTGGAAACTGGAATAAAGGCCGCCTTTCCCATCCAGTTGCAAAAAAAACTCCGTGGAGTTGTGTCTGTGTCCTGGGATTTTGTAGAAGGCAGAATGTAAGAGCATGAACTAAGATATTTGGTTTAAAGAAATATCTCAGGCTGGGCATGGTGGTGCATGCCTGTAATCCCACTCCTTGGGATGCTGAGACAGGAGGATTGCAGGTTCAAGTTAGTAAGACCCCGTTTCCCATTTAAAAATAAAATAGGGCTGAGGGGGTAGCTTGGAAGTAGAATGCCCCTGGACTCAATCCCCTACACACACACACACACACACACACACACACACACACACACACACACACAATCTCATTTAAGGTACTATTCATGGCTTTTTTTTTTTTTTGCCACTTAGAGTAAATGAGAGGCAAGAGAAATGATTTAAAGGTGGAATTTATAATGAAAAGGGAAGTAGAATAGACTTAGAAAGCCTTCAGTCTGGTCATATAAAGAACTAAAAGCATGTTTGAGAGAGGAGACTAAGGGTGTGGCCAAGTGACTGTTTGCAAAAGAGATTACCATGGTTGGAAGGAAGCCAGGTTCTGTTCATCAAGTCAAAGGGAGAATGACCCTGGAGACATTTCAGAGAATGTGAAGCAAGCTAGGACCTTAAAAGCAAGGTCTCCAGAGACATGCCTGGCGTCCACTGCCCAGCACTTTAGGACTTTGCTTCCTGAATCCTGGCACAGTGGCCTTCAACTGTCCCACCCTGGCTCAGGCTGCCCCAGTGTGGCGTGGCCTACTGCTCTGGAAGGTACCAGTCGTAAACCCTGGCAGATCCATCTGGTCCCAGTTCTGCAGGTGTGTGCAATGTAAGAGTTGTGGCACCAGGGTGGCCTCCACTGAGATTCCAAATGATCAGACTGCATGAGGCATAGCCAGTGCAGAGAATTCACACCAGAGCAGTGCCTGGCAGAGCCATGGAGTGAAGCCTCTGCAGAGAGTTCACACCAGAGCAGTGCCTAAGACAGCCATGGAGTGAGATAGCCCCTGAAACCCCAGAACCGGAGGGCCCCCAGCAAGTAACTCCAGCCTTGGAAAGCTCCAGGCATGAGACTCCAACCTGTGAAAGCTTTGTGGGTGAACTGAGATCAACAAAGATGTACAGGTGGACTTGCCTGAGGTCTTGGCGCCCTTACTCCAGTGTGTCCAGAATATAGGACATGGGGTTAAAGGAGATGGTTCTGGGGCTTTAAGATTTAGTATTGTTTTGCCTCGGGGTTATGGACTTACTGGGAACCAGTCACTCCTTGCTTCTTGCTGTTTCTCCCTTTGGGAAAGGGAGTGTCTATCCTGTGCCCGTCCCACTACTGTATTTTAGAAGTAGACAACTTGGTTAATTTCATATGCTTACATCCAGAAGGAAACTTGCTTCAAAGGTGAATTGTTCCTCTAGTATTATCCATATCTGATCTAGATAAGACTCCAAACTTGGGACTGAAGTTAGGTATATAATGAGTTAAAATCTGGGGGCTGTTAGAACAGAATGGATGTTATTTTTTATATGAGGAGGAGGTGGAATTGTGAGGCTGGGTCTGAATGCTATGGGTTGAATGTGTCCCCCAAAGTTCATGTGTTGGGAACTTAATCCCCAGTGCAGTAGTGTTAAGAGGTGGGATTTTTGAGAGGTGGTTGAATCATGAGTCTGTCCCCCATTCCCTCTCTTGCCTTTCTGCTTTCTGCCATGTAATGACACAACAAGAAAGACCCTCACCACATAATGCCCCTTGAGCTTGGACTTCCCAGCTTCCAGAACTGGATGAAACAAGTATCTTTTCTTTATAAATCACCAAGTCTCTGGTATTTTGTTACAGCAGCACAAGACAGACTATGACAAGGTCTTTTTATAAAAATTTATAGGGCTTTACAAATTCTAGATTGACGTTCAGTAACTTAGGCTTCTTGGTGTTACTCTCCTTTTTACATTTTTGGCTATTTGTGGTATCACATAAATCCAATTGTTGTCTTTCAGCTAGCTATTATTTAGCCTCTGTATTAGTCTATTTTCCACTAATGTAACAAAATACCTGAGGCCTGGTGCATTATAAGGAAAATGAACTTATTTAGTTCACTTTTAGAGGCTGGAAGTACAAATGCCATGGCACTGGTGCTGTTGAGGACCTCATGATGGATGGCATCACAGGAGGCATCACAGTGGCTTATGCGTGTGTGAGGGAGAAGGTACCACATGGTGAGAAGGGACAGGAAGTCGAGGGGAGGGACCAGCCTTGTCTTTGTATAACAACTCACTCTCGCAAGGACTATCTGAGGTTCCATGAGAACTACTTAACCCCTTCCTAGCATGATGACCTAATAACCCATTAGACTCCACCTCTTAATGTTCCCACCACTTCTCCACATCTTAACTCTGGGGACTGAGCTTCCAACACACGGACTCTTGGGGGAATCACACAGCAAGCATATCTAAACCACATCAACCTCCCAAAACTCTAGCTTTCATTATCCACCTCTCTTCAGTAAACATATATAGTACCACCCATATATAACATTTTGTTCTAAATGCACAGTAGGGGAGAACTCTGTGTGTGTGTGTGTGTGTGTGTGTGTGTGTGTGTGTGTGTGTGTGTGTGCTTGAGTCACAGACCTTACTTATCCCAGAGTCCTATGAGAAGATACTGCCTGCACAGGAGAATCTCTAACACAAAGGAACACGTGACAGTAGATGAAGCTGATAAATCACCGCCAAGGGTGCTCAAGAGGACTCATTCATCCAAACACTTTTTTGCATGATTGTTTCCTGTGCTCATGCAATCTTGAAATTCTAGGAGGACGGTCAGTAATGATAGCTAACACTTAACCCTCGGATAGATAAAAGCCCTAGCAGAATACAAGAGACCAATTTCGCACTGGAGACTTTAAGGATGAGGCGGTAGGCTTAGAGAGGGAAGCTGCATGCAAGTGGAGGCGCTTGGGATGGGCTCTCAGGATGAGCTAGATTTTGACAAGTGAAGAAAAACTGAAGTATAAACAAAATATGAAAATGAGATTGCTGCAGTCGTGCCCCAGAAACGTGATTTGCTTGGCCAAAGTATAGGAGAGAGCTGAGGTGTGCAGAGAAATTAGTTGAAGTGGGAGGCTGGCGCCAGAGCAGGGAGGGCCAGGGACGCTGGGCGAGGCGCTCAGACCTGGTGGTGCTCAGGCCAGCGCTGCCGCCGCGTCCTCTGGAACTCTCTGTCAGGTATATACAGGGAATTACGGTGGCCTGGGAACTTTTTGTTTCTGGCCACTTTAAGTTAGCCTGCCAAACAATTTCTTTTGAGAAATAGCATTTTAAAAATTATGTAAGAAATTCATGCTTACTGTAAAAGATATTGGGAAATGAAGGGAAAGTTATAAAGAAAGTAAAAATCATTCATAATGCAGCTGCCCTAACCACACGTCAACAGGGACAATCGGTTTTGTTCACAATCCCCCCGCCCCCAATTTGTTTCTATTCATATTCTTTCTTATCTTCCTTCTATCAAGGGTAGAGTCCTTCAGATTTGAGGATTGAACCCAGTGGGACTCTACCACTGAGCAATCCCCCCATCCCTTTTTATTCTTTACTTTTAGACAGAGTCTTGCTAAATTGCCTGGGCTGGCCTCGAACCTGTAAAACTTCAGTCTAAGCTTCCCAAGTGTGCACCACTATGCCTGAAGCTAGAATCTTGATTTTTTTTTTCTTCACCAAATACTTTTTTTTTTTTTTGGTTTTGGTTTTTTTGTGGTACTGGGGATTGAACCAACCCAGGGGCATTCTACCCTGGACTACATAGCCAGCCCAATTTTATTTTTTATTTGAAAATAGGGTCTCATTAAGTTGTGAAGTGCTCGCTAAGTTGATGTTACTTAATACATTTTGAATATTCCCCTCTGATAGAATTGCCTTGGAAACATGGTATCATATCAAGAATAGAATGTAACTCATTTAGCTATTTCCCAGATGTTGAGCAGGTAGGTTGCTTCTACATTTTTGCAATGTTAAATAAGTCCCTTGTTCATGGACAATGTACTTACATCAAGTACTCTTCCACACATTTCCTGGACAAATTCACTAAATCCTCACAACAGCATGAGGAGGTCAAGGTATGCTCATAGCCATATTCTACAGATGTGGAAATCACAGAGAAGTTAAGCAACCTCCTAGGAAGTGGCGGAGCTTTCCCCCAAAGCCTTGTCGGCATTGTGAAAACGGGGTCCAAAAATATAAACTTCAAAGGCTACTGATATACATTAGGAAATCGTTTCAGACAGAAAATTGTGGTGGCTCTTGCATTCCCACAGAGATGTCAGATGGGACATGCGTTTATGGCTTTTAGTCAGCAAGCAATTGCTGGCGGCTGTTTTCTCCAGGTTTTTGTATCAGAGCAACTCATGTCCCAGGAAGTTCTTTACCCAGCACCTTGGTGCAAAGACTAAAGTCACTATGAAAGCATAGTTCTGGAGTCTCTACCTGTTCCCATCATGGTTAGTAAATTGCATTGTCCAGCTTAGTTGTGGTGGGCTCTGCTTTTTTTCTCTGTGTCACTAGGTTTGTGTGTGTGTGTGTGTGTGTGTGTGTGTGTGTGTGTGTGTGTGTTTTAATCAAGTTAAGCATCTTATCTGCACATCCCCCCTACTCCCTTAAGTAATTGTGTAGCATATGTCATGAGGATCAAAGTGCCAATTGCTGATTCTTTGGCAAAAGTAAAATCTGCACGTCTTTGGGTAAAACATTGGAAGCTCCTTCTATTTCTGTTATCTATTGATTATTTGATTTATAGTTTTCCTTGTTATTGCCTCTTCATAAAACAGTGATTAGAAGGGAGGCCAGAGGGAGCTTATTTCTTTTTACAAAGAATGATTTCTTTGAGAATCCTATCCCCTACCATGTGCTCAAACTCAGACTACAACTACAGTATGGTGTGCTCAGATCCATAGACTTCTGTATCTCCCTATCTAAGAATTCTGAAAGGTACAAAGAAGGAAAAAAAAAAATTACCGCTTATGTAATGAGTCCATTGGATGTGAATAACCCTGGGAGAGAAGATGTCTTATGCTTGCATAAGGCTTATCAAGCCCTTCCTGGTGTAAGAACTGGCAAAGAATTGTGCAGATATGAAATACTCAGGGCACATCTTCTTCTTTTTTCTTTCTTTCTTTTTCTTCTTTCCCTCCCTTCCCTTCTTCCCTTCTTTCCCTCCTTCCCTTCCTTCCTTCCTTCCATCCATTTTTTTTTTTCTTGGTAGGTACTGAGGATTGAACCCAGGGGCATTCCACCTCCAAGCAATACCCATAGCCCTATTTTTGTTTGAAACAGGGACTCACTAAGTTGCTAAGGGCTTTGCTAAATTGCTGAGGCTGGTTTCAAACCTGTCATCCTCCAGTTTTAGTGTCCCAAATACTGGGATTACAGGCATGTGCCACCACACCTGCCTTCAGGAGGGATGTTGAGGTCATACTTTATAAATGGTGGGTCACTTGAAATCTTGAAATGGCAATTGAAAATAAATGAGTAAACAAACAGCCAGGAGGCAGTGGGGGAAAGCACCGAGGACAGTCCCTGTTTCTTTGTTACTTTATTATTGGTCCCAGACTAGAGATTGGGTCTTTTTCTATAGCTACCAAAAGGGGAGGAAGGGGCAGAAGAGACTTTGAAATCCAATATAGGGATTTCACAATCATTCCTCTCCCCTCTCCCCCGCCTTGGGAATATTCTGCTTTGACATAATAACAAATCTGTTTATGTTTGCAAAGGATTAGAGGTGGACCCTGCTTCTGGAACAAAACTCAGACAAGGATTTAGCAAATCTTTTAAAAAAGATTAACTCCTAGAGGCCAGGTAAGAAACCCACCCCTAATCCATGGCACAGGGGTACAGGGTAAAGTTAGTGAACTTTTGAGAGGAAGGTCTATATGGGAAGCCCCAAGGTAGATCAGCACAAGGTAAAACTGTTTTGTTAAACAGTTTGTTAAGGATATTACTTTTGGCGGAGGGGGTAGTGGGGATTGAACTGAGGGGCATTTTACCTCTAAGTTACACCCTCCAGCCCTATTTTATTTTTATTTTGAGATAGGGTCTTGCTAGGTTGATGAGAGTCTCTCTACTTGCTGAGGCTGTCCTCAAACCTGCCATACTCCTGCCTCAGCCTCCCAAGTACGCCACCATGCCCAGCTAGGACATTCCATTTTTGATCCTTGACTTAATAGGATAGGGAACTGATTCCTTACTTTTGACCTTGAGAGCTATGGCCTTGTTCCTTTTTTTCCAAACACCTTCCCCCACCCCAAAGGATAGTTCTTTGAGACTGTGAATTGTGATTATAGGTCTACACGGGCCTGTTTTGTAACATTCTTACTAGGAAAAATGAAATTTTAGAGTTTGTGATTTTCCTTTCTGCTTCCAGATTGGCTCTCTGCAGCTCAGAAGACTGGCTGGCCATGCACCCAGGAATGCTGTGGAGGGAAGGACACTAGACGTCTGTCTTCTCCAGGACTTTCTAACCTGTTCACTCCCTTCATCATTTTCAAAACAAAGTCATTAAACACATCAATCTGTATGGTCATGTTGGACTTAAAAGATTCAAGTTTTTTATCTGGATGGTCTCATAGGCATTTAAGGACAATGTTGCTTTGCTATTTGAGCCTTTCTATGAAAGTCTTTGGAGTACTAACGTTTTTTTTTTTTCTTAGTAGAAACATTGGTTTTTAACCAGCTTTATTCTATATCAAAATTGTGAAACACCATCTTTGATATTTACATGTAATAAATATTAAATTCTAAGTAGTAATCATTTATATTTACATGTTTCTTTCTTTTCTTTTTTCTTTTTTCTTTTTTTTTTTTTTTTTTTTTTTTTTTTTTTTTTTTTTTTTTTTTTTTTTTTTTTTTTTTTTTTTTTTTGGTACTGGGGATTGGACCTAGGAACATCCTACCTTTGTACAGTCCCAACCCTATTTTATTTTGAAACAAGTTCTCACTTAAGTTGCTGAGGCTGTCTTTGAACCTGCAATCCTCCTGTCTCAGCCTCCCAAGTACTGAGATGACAGGCAAATGCCACCATGCTGGTGTTTCTTTGTATACCATGTAGTGTTATCTCACTTAGACTAGTCACACAGACCATGTTTTTGGGAAAACTTGAAGTGGAGGGGAAAAGGTTATAGAAACCTTCCCACACCGTGGAACAATATTCTGAAGACTGTATGCCATCTATCCATCATGGCCAAATTGAAAGTCACCTGTTCACTTCTTTATCAGTGTTTTATACAGTTCTATTGGGAGAAGGTGAGTCAACTCCCCCTTTTCTTTGCAGTCTTCAGGATCAGTAAACTTTTCATACAACCATTTAGTCATAACTCATACTTTTTAGTCCAAGAATTTTATTTTTCTAATTGGGAACTTTAGTGGGGATAAGTAAGTCGTGTTCCTTGCCTAAATTTCAGCAAAAGACTCCCAAGTTGCCCCCATGGGTAGTGCAGCAAACACATCTGAAACTCTTAAGACCTGAGTTTTGAAAACCATTATGCCATTTTCCCCCCCTCAGGAAAATCAGGTAGGTGTTCTGGAACTGCCCAAAGACTATATTAAGCCATGTAAAGAATTTGTGGAAGCATCTGTAAAGGGACCTTGGAGGTCTTAGCTGAGGTGAGCTACTACTCCCCGCCACCCCCTTGTTCTGGGAGAAGATGGGAGCTTAGACATACTCTCTCTCTCACTTTTCTCATCTGCTTCCCTCTGGCTCAACTGTAGTTTAAGGACCCCTTTTGGGGGGCAGGGGTGTAGTTCAGTGGTAGGCCCTGGGTTCAATAACCAGCACTGAAAAAGAAAAAGGACCCCAATTGGATGGTGGGGTTCCCAATAGATTAAGCTTCTCTATATTGTCAATTCCACGTGCCTCAGCCTAGTCCCAGGTAGTGTTTACCCTCTGCGGTAATCAAGGTTTCTCCATTGGGTCCGATAGGCGTCTTGGGCGTGCAAACTTGAGATTTCCCCTTCTCTACTCTCCCTCCCTTTTAAGAGGTAAGACAAAAACTAACAGGCCTTCCAGATAAGAAATCCCTATGAAGAATAGGTAAATTTCTATTTTGTACTAGAAATTAATGTAAACACTCTTGTAAAACTGGATCATGGTACCCCCCCCAACCAGGGTGGACTAAACTCTTATATCAGAAATAAATTATGTAACATTATAGAAGGATCAGAATGTTATAATTTCAGTAGTAAGTTCATAGTGCTGTGAACTTAACTGACCCATATAAGCGTCTACCTTAAGTCATGATGATTTTACTCAAAAAGTAAAATTTTTAATAGACGCAAAGTAAAAGAATAGTTTCTGTGGAGGGATGGCCAGGAAGGGGGGTATAGGGGAGCCAACCAGGGAACCAGGAACATTTTCTCTTTTGATCTGCGTGTAGCTCATGTCGACACAGGTGTAGCTGTGTAAACAATTAAGCCAGATTGCAGGATACGTAACGTTTATTATATGTAGGATATATATTGATTGAAAACAAAGCCTCTAAACACAAGATACAAGGAGACTTTTTAAAGGTTAGGTTTTACATTTTAAAACACTCAATAAGATAATTCAAGAGATTACAGATATAGATTGATAGATAATTCAAGAGAGATTACAGATACAGTTACACTGTAAATTGAAATTCAAGAGATTACAGATACAGTTACATTGTAAATTGTAATTCAAGAGAGATCACAAATACAGTTACATTGTAAATTGTAATTCAAGAGAGATTGATAGTTACATTGTAAATTGTAATTCAAGAGATCACAAATAGTTACATTGTAAATTGTAATTCAAGAGAGATTACAGATACACTTACATTGTAAATTACAATTCAAGAGAGATTGATAGTTACATTGTAAATTGTAATTCAAGAGATCACAAATACAGTTACATTTTAAATTGTAATTCAAGAGATTACATATACTTACATTGTAAATTGCAATTCAAGAGATTGATAGTTACATTGTAAATTGTAAATCAAGAGAGATCACAAATAGTTACATTGTAAATTGTGATTCAAGAGAGATTACAGATACAGTTACATTGTAAATTGTAATTCAAGAGAGATTACAGATACACTTACATTGTAAATTGCAATTCAAGAGAGATTAGTTACATTTTAAAATTGTAATTCAAGAGAGATTCAGATACAGTTACATTGTAAATCGTAATTCAAGAGAGATCACAGATACAGTTAATTGTAAATTCTAATTCAAAAGAGATTACAGATAGTTACATGTTAAATTGGAATTCAAGAGAGATTACAGATAGTTACACTGTAAATTGTAATTCAAGAGAGATTACAGATACACTTACATTGCAAATTGTAATTCAAGAGAGATTACAGATCCTTACACCATAAATTGTGATTCAAGAGATTACATAGTTACATTGTAAATTGTAATTCAAGAGAGATTACAGATAGTTACATTTTAAATTGGAATTCAAGAGAGATTCATATACAGTTACATTGTAACTTGTAATTCAAGAGAGATTACAGATACACTTACATTGCAAATTGTAATTCAAGAGAGATTACAGATTGTTACACTGTAAATTGTGATTCAAGAGAGATTACAGATACACTTACATTGCAAATTGTAATTCAAGAGAGATTACAGATACACTTATATTGTAAATTGTGATTCAAGAGAGATTACGGATACAGTTACATTGTAAATTGTAATTCAAGAGAGATTACAGATACAGTTACATTTTAAATTGGAATTCAAGAGAGATTCAGATACAGTTACATTGCAAATTGTAATTCAAGAGAGATTACAGATCATTACACCATAAATTGTGATTCAAGAGAGATTACAAGCCAGGCGTGGTGGCGCAAGCTTGTAATCCCAGCATTTGGGAGGCTGAGACCGGAGGATCCGGGTTCGAGGCCAGCCTCAGCTACCTAGTGAAGCACTCCGCAACTTAGTGAGACCCTGTTTCAAAATAAAGAATAAAAAATAGGGTTGGGGGTATAGCTCGGAGGTAGAATTCCCCTGAGTTCAATCCCTAGTACCGCAAAAAAAAAAAAAAAAAAAAAAGAGAGAGAGAGAGAGATTACAGATACAGTTAAATTTGTAAATTGTAATTCAAGAGAGATTACAGACAGTTACATTGTAATTGGAATTCAAGAGATTACAGATAGTTACACTGTAAATTGTAATTCAAGAGAGATTGGAATTCAAGAGATTACAGATAGTTACACTGTAAATTGTAATTCAAAAGAGATTACAGATACACTTACATTGTAAATTGTAATTCAAGAGAGATTACAGATACAGTTACACTGTAAATTGTAATTCAAGAGAGATTACAGATACAGTTACATTGTAAATTGTAATTCAAGTGAGATTACAGATAGTTACACTGTAAATTGTAATTCAAGAGAGATTACAGATACAGTTACATTGTAAATTGTAATTCAAGTGAGATTACAGATAGTTACACTGTAAATTGTAATTCAAGAGAGATTACAGATACAGTTACATTGTAAAGTATAACTCAAGAGATAAATTAAATAGTTACATTGTAAAATGTAATCTTTGAATAAATGCCACAGTGACTTAAACTGATGAATTACAAATGCATCTATCTATTGGCGATTAAAAACGATACTTAGGAACTTAAGCAGCTCGAGTAGTACTTTAAGCTAGGCAAAAAAAAAAAAATCTTGTTTAATATATACATTTAATTCCAGTAATATTTTTCAAATTCCTGTTAAAAATATAATCAGTATTATAGTCAGCAAAATGCCTTTGACTGACAAGCCTGGATGATTTTACCACTTAACCTGGTTACACAGTGATCTATATATATATATATATATATATATTTTTTTTCTGTCAGAATGTAACTGACAACCAGTTTTGTCTTTAAGATAAATGAAGTGATAATTCACATTGCAGCATCACATGGATAATATTCAAACTACGTTTAAAATATTTTTTTTAAATGGAGAAAGCTATTACTCCACAAGGAATTGTTTCTGTAAAGCTATAGGTTGGCTATGATAATAGCAACTAAACTACATCCAACCCTCGAGATACAAAAATCCCTGAAAAGAAATACACAGCCTAGTTAGCATATACCATGTAAAGTTTAAATTCTTTCTTAAAAACAAAAATTCTCCCAGCTTGGAGAAATCCAAACTTTTCCATAGGTTCCTTCCTAGGCAGTTCCATGCCAAGTTATTTAGTTAACATGATGAGGATAATGGCTTACGGTTCACTTCAATGTCACAAACACGTATACATAGCAGCCATCATTTTGGATGTTGGCTATGACAATATTTGCAGTTCAACTAACACGTGCTCATTAAATTTGGTACAAAGCATGAATACACAGGACAGATTGGCACGATACATGCAGTTCAAGAATTCCCTTTTTTCAAGCTAGTCATTACTGAAGAAGCATATTTCCACTCCCGTTTTCCACATCTTCCCTTGTATGGTAACTGACGTTTAAAACGCTTCTCAAAACATCTTCCAGAACAAGAAAAAATATGCTTTTAAAATTCGTTTATCTGAAAGCATGGTGGAAATGAGGCAGGATAGCCGGGGTGGTGCTAGTCGCGAAAAACTGGGGGATGGGGGACAGGGGGAACTGGCCCAGGCTCAGGGTGCCCACAGCTACTGGGGCTATTGGGGCTTCTTGTGGCTGCAGCTCTAGCTCTGGCTGCATCTCTGGCTGCAGCTGTAGCTCTAGCTCTGGCTGTATCTCTGGCTGCAGCTGTAGCTGCAGCTGCAGTTCCAGTTCTAGTTCCTGCTCCCCAAGGTAGCTCAGCCTATGGGGCAGAGCCTCCCCAGGCGCTATGGTAATGGTACCATTCCCAAAAGCATTTTGAAGAGGAGGAGGAGGAGGAGGGGGCAGCTGCCAGAAGCTCAACAGAGAGGAGATATCCAGAGAGGCAGGAATAGTTATGTTCACTGCATCTACAGGCAGCTCCTTGGGCAGGATGATTTTCTCAGGCCCTTCCTTAGCTAGCTCAAAAATTGGGTTGAACTTAAGGGGTGATGGAGGCTCTTGCAGAGGCATTTCCTCAAACACACTGAGATTGCAAAAATCTTTAGTATCTGCTTTGAGAGGCATGGTGGCCAGCAGAGGGTAAGTGGTAGGCTCATCATTAGGACTCTGAAAAGCCACTGGAGGAGAGCTGGGGTCTACCATGGGGCGCAGAGACACAAGGGTTTCTGGCAGTGGCAGCTGCACAGGCTGCAGGATCGGCTCTGGGGGACCCAGAGTGAGGGTGTGAACTTCAGCTGGCAAGCTACCTGCAAACTCGTTCTGGGCAGGAGGCCCTATCGGAAATGGAGACATGGTTGGGGCCGTCAGTTGGAATGAAGGCGAGATGGGCTGGAAGGTGGTCATCAGGTCTCCGGTCTGCTGGCTCTCCTTCATGAGCTCCTGCGAGTGCGTCTTCTTGGTATGACGGGTGAGGTGATCCTTGCGCCCGAATCTCTGGGCGCAGAACTGGCACAGGAAGTCCTTGCATCCTGTGTGGACCACCAGGTGGCGACGCACATCCTTCCGGGTGTAGAAGCTCCTGGAGCAGTGGTCGCAATGGTGCTTCTTCTCCTTGGTCGAGCTGGAGGACTTTTCTTCCGCGTGAGCTTTCAGGTGATCCAGGAGCACCTCTGTGCTCGCCAGCTCCTGGGCGCAGACCCCACAGGTGAGGTCGCCGCAGCTGGCCGAGTGCAGGGCCACGTGCCTCTTGTAGCCCAGCATGGTGTGGTACTTCTTCTCACAATCTTCACACTCAAACAGCATTTTGTTTGGGTCGTGGGTCTGGAGGTGGTTTTTCAGGTGATCTTTGCGGTTGAACGTCTTCTCACAGTGAGTGCACTGGTGCGTTTTCTGGGGGGAGTGGGTAGCCATGTGCCTAGGGGAAGAAGGAAGCATTGCACAATAGAATTTGTTTCATGAGCCGAAGAAAGGTGTCAAAACAATATTATATCAAAATGGTAACAGTTTTGTCTAGGTCTTGTTATTTTCTTTGTTTGGTAGTAGGGATCAAATTCAGGGGCATTCTACCTCCAAGCTATACACCCAGCTCCTGGCTAGAGAGGCCTGAGGCACTGGGGCTGGGGCCGGAGTGGTGGTTCTTGCATAAAGCACACTGTTTCCTTGACACCCTAACTGATCAAGTCATTTCCCTTGAACTACTACTACCATCCTCTCCAGTGTGGTTTACCACACAGTAATCCCAACTAATTCCCATTCCACTAGTGTGCTACCTTGACTGTTTTTTCCAGGTATTTATCTCCTGTTATGTGTCTTGGTCTCTCCCAGTTTGGGCACCTCATGTGGCTCGGGTGCTGCAAGGCTGCCACCAGTGTTTGGGCAAGGATGCTTTCCGTGTACACACGTGGCCTTCCATGCGATCCAGGGAGCCACAACCGTGCACACTCCACACTGCGATTCAAGAGAGCGGGAGCGTGGCTTGTGCGCAGCAGAACATGTGGGGATTTTACAATACCTATGCATTTACAAGCTAGTGGTGTTCTCAAGGGGAAGGGGTGTAATTTACATCTTTCTTTCACCTCCTCTGAGCACCAGCACTGAGCGCTTTCCTCCAGGGCACTCCAAGATTGAATGATAATGCAGTCCGTAACAATTCTGACTCTCAATTGCACACTTATATGTGAAGCTTTAAAGATCATTTCAGGAAGGTTAGAGGCAAGTGGAGCATTTCCTTTAACCAGGTATCAAAAGCAAGGCACATTCTCCCTGAGACACCGTGCACACAGCATTCGCTGTCAATCAGACCAGAATCTGCATATTTTGTCTCTTCTACAATATTAACAAAATCCTTTGGAGGCAGAAGCAACGTCTCATATTTCCCCCGCAGAGGAGAGTACCTAATAGGCACTTAAGAAATAATTCGGATTCAATGTATATTATTTTACGAAGGCGAGGCTGCTTACAGCGGGTATTTACCCTTTGACATAACACGGATGCCTCCAAGTCTGACTCAGTATGTGTGCTCAGCCCCCGTAGGCCCAGATGAAATCCACTTGTTCTGGGGCCTCTTCTGCCCCAGGTGACAAATGGCCCCAAAGGTCTGGGCTGGCAGCATCTCCTCTGCATGTCACTCGCAGGCCCTGACTAAGCCCTTGCGTTTCGTTCCTGTTCTCTCCCAACAGGTTTCTAATCAGTTTCTTCCCCCGCATTACTATGAGTCATCTTTCTAATACCCTAATCGATCACACTGCTTCGTGACTCAGGCTCACCAGCATGACACCAAGTCCTTGCAGACGGTGCGACAGCGGCCGGGGGGCGCAGGCACGCTGCTGCTGCTGACATCTTTGCCCTCACTCCAACCCATGGGGCGGCCAAAGCTCACATCCTTCTCTCTCCCCAGCCCCCACTCCAGCTTCAGTCACAGTGGAGGTTGGGCCCTCCTGAGAAGCCTCCCTGGGTCTCCTGAAGCCGCTGTGAATGCCTCCCCCCTTCCCCCTCCCTGCATGGCTGCTTTGAACAGGTCTGCAGGCTGGCCTCCCTGTCCATGGGCCTTGCCTCTTTCTGTTCTAGGCTTGCTGTACTTCAGGTGCACATGAAATGTCTGTAAGGAATCAACGGATGCTGCTCAGCAAACTGCTGCAGTGCACCATGGGAACCACTGGAGAGACGGCTTTAAAGCATCCTCACAGGCAAAGGTGCATCCATGTCCTGCGTCCCTTTCTCCCTGCACTGGAGTGAGCTGAGACCACTTACAGGGCCGCCTAAAAGCACATACCTGCTAAGGCCACTCACCTCATCAATTTATATCTGGAAACGAAGGCCTTCCCGCAGTCAGGGTGGGTGCACTTGAATGGGCGCTCCTTGGTGTGGGAATAACTGTGGATGGTGAACTTCTCCCGGGTGACAAACGCCTTGCCACAAACATTGCAGGAGAACGCAGCCATTGGTCCTGCCTCTCGTGCCTTCCTTCTTCAGATGTGTTGATCAAGAGCTGTGCCATGCAAGCACAAAGGTTAGAGAGATGCTGGGCTTACCCGCAGAGTCCAGAGCGGGGCAGAGGCAGCATCACTGCCCGGTTCTACCCACCTGGGAGCTCACAGGTGCTCTGACTCCTGCTCTCTCACGTCCCAGTTCACATGCAGCCGCAAGCTGGAGACGCAGGCACAGGAAGGGGGTCTGCGTCAACAGAAGGTCTGTGGCGACAATAACAATGGTTACCTAACATTGGCCACTTGAATACCAGGTCTTCCCTCCTTACCACTGCAAAGAGCTACCCACAGTCTGTATGCTCCTTTAAAGAACCTAAGTGGATACAGGTCTCTACCCTCCCTGTGCTTCGAGAGACCCTTCTTTAGAGAAATCCACCCACTGGCCTCTTCTGAGCAGCGAGCACCAAGCATGAGGCTGGTGCTCGGCGGGTTGGTGGAGTACATGTCCTCTTGTGACCAGGAAAGTCCTTTCCATAGCTTTGACATCGTCTACTTCCTGATGTCAGGTTGGTGTGGGGCTCAGTTGACCAAAGAAAAAAGAAAACGCCTCCCTCGCTGTGTTGGGAGTGTGCTGGAGTGGTCCATAAACAACAACAACAAAAACACCCCTCTTATTCAAACCATGGGTTTTTTCTCTTCATGCACTGATAACATAAGTTGTTTATGTTGGAACCTGTTGGAACAGGTTTAAGTTGGAACCTGCTTAAACTTCCAGAGGACAGAAGAAAGAATTTGTCTACATCTAAGTTAATTTGTATGTAAGATCAGTGTGTACAAGGACTGATTTGAACACGATTCAAGTGAGGCTAGACCAGTTGCACCGATGTAGCAAAGGGAGGTAAAATATTCCCAGAGGTGAAGCATACTGGGGAAGCCCAGGCCAAATACACATTTGTAGGCACTATCCTCTAGAATACTGTCCTCCTTGTCTCTTCCCCTTCTGTGGACAGGACTTTTCCTCATCCTTCATAAACATGGGCACACCACTTCCAGGAAGTAGGGCTGCTGCTCCCTCAAATTCAACTTATCTCAAACCCAGGCCATCATCACGCCTCCACTCCAGTCCAAAGTCACAAAACCCCAGCTCCTTCTACCAACAGACCAACTGGAAGGACCTTAAATGTCCAAGGCAGAATCACAAACAATACAAACCCTGGATCACTAGCATCCTGAGCTATTTTGAGACAGTCGTGGGCTACGGGGAAGACCCTCTAAGTGCCAGTACTTAAGAAATTAGGGTACAGATTGAGCATCCTGAATCTGGCAATCTAAAGTGCTTCAACATCTGAAACCCTCTGAATGTCAACCTAATGTTACAAGTGGAAAGTTACACACCTGATCTCATGTGACAGCTCACAGTCAAAATGCACATGCACAGAAAATAGCATACAAAATTACCTAAGGCTATGGTAGAAAGCATATATGAAATGGAAGTGAATTTTGTGCAGACACGGGTCCCATCCCCTAGTTACTTCATTATTATCTATGCAGAGATCCCCAAATCTGAAAACAAACACTTCTGGTCCCAAACATTTTGGAAAAGGTATCCTTAACCTGTACTGTATGCTTACATTAAATACATTTGAGTAACTTGGACACACAGCCTAGCCTTTTCTGAACTTTGTCAGGTAAACAAGCCAAGTTTTTAAAACTCTGTTTCTATATTTATTTGCTTATCTTTAGAGTTCCTCTTTATGGTAAAAAAAAATTACTTTTCAGTTACTTTCAGATTAGAAAGCTAGATGAAATTCTACTTTAATAATAAATAGTTCAAGCACCGTTAAATATAATAGTACAATAGTGCATGCACATAGACAAAACAAATATTCCTTTTCTAACTGGTAAAAATTGCAGAAAACTTGCAGTGTTCCTCAACTTCTGGCCCAGATATTGCTCATGTCTGGGCAGAAATCACAGCACCAGGCAAAACCCCAGATAGTCTTGGTCTACCCACTTGGATCTGCAGAGCCGACTTGTGTAACATGACCTTTCAAAAAAGGTTTAGTACTGATCCAATGCAAGAGGCCCATAAGCATCCTTGACCAACATCTCAGCACCAAACCTTCTTTTTAAAGTACTGATTCCAGCAGTACATGCAACCTAGTTCCTCTGTCACCAAGTGCAACTATAACTGGGTTTCTGTCCTGCTCTAACCAAAGCTGTCTCCCCCAGTTCCCTTCTGGTATTCCAGCTCATGTTGGAGGTCCTACCCTTGAGGCATCCCCAACAACCTGGGCTACATATTCTTTCTAGGAACTCTATCATGCATGCTGAGTTTGTGCTGCCAAATCTCATGATCAGTTCTGCTTCTCGCCTCGCTTAACATATACTTCTTCACTTGGAGTTGCTCTGTGCTCCCTCCAGGTCTGTTTAAAAAACACTAAAACATACACATATTATAAAACCTGAAATGCATCTTTTCCTCCTTCCCTT
Source organism: Graphiurus murinus (assembly GCA_004027655.1). Lineage (NCBI taxonomy): Eukaryota > Metazoa > Chordata > Mammalia > Rodentia > Gliridae > Graphiurus > Graphiurus murinus. The sequence goes on along the minus strand of PVLC010015468.1, from coordinate 9,458 downwards.
TTTAGCTAACCTCAAAATAGCACTCCTCACTTTGGAGGAACTGGTTTGGCAGGGAGGGTTGTGTATTTCTCTCATTCTGTCACCTACTTGCCAATTCCAGGCACATCCACTTTTTTTACACTAGTTTATCTCACAGTAAACTTGTTCTCTACAACCTTTGCTTTATGAGATGACTAGCATTTCCAATAGAATTTTCTATGATGATGGGAATGTTATATACAATGATAGCTACTGAACACTCAAAACATGCTTCCATGAAACCAATTGTTTTATTTAAAGACCCACATAGAGCTAATGTTGCTGAAGCACGAGCAGACTCTTAGATTCCCTGTCAAAAAGGCCAAGCTGGGCTTTCCTTGGACATTGCTACTGATTCACCTTCAAGTGTTTTCCCTGAAACATGGGGGGGGGGGATGTATGTCACCTGTCTTAGGAACATGGTAGAAAGATTCTCCAGGTCAAAATAGAGCTTATACATGTTGGCTATATCCAGAGTTTCCGTTTCCTTGTTTGTGATATTCACCTGATGTATCTAAGTGGGCTGTTGGGGACAATCAACTGAGTCAAGATGGTCTGAAAGCACCCTGTAATCTAAAGAACACCATCTACAGTACTTATGAAACACTGGGATGAAAAGTAAAACCATGTGTCAATGGACAGCTAATGGCCTCTAACCATTTAGCTACAGAGATGATAAGAGAGACACACACATTTTCTCCCTGTGTCTACACCATCAATTATTCATACTGGAGGGAACCAGTAGTGTGTATAAGACATATACAGAAAGGACAGAGGTGGTGGCAAATAAAAAGCCTGCCTTTGTTTCTGAGCCCGTGTAAAGCTTGACTGTTTTCCAACACACCAGGAATAAAGGAAAAATAAAATTCACTCAATTAAAATGTCCTTTGGCCCTGGGTAAAGTTATTTAGATCTATTTTCTGGTCATTTCTTCCTGAAGTTCAAAAACCCAAGTCATAGACACCATCCAGGCCTACATTTCCTTTGGTGAACCAAGATGGCAAGTGTAATTGGAAAGTGTGGGACGCGGCCATGTTTTATCTAAGGGGGAGCACATTTCCTCCAACCTGAAGTTTTCCAAACTTTTCCTCAAACTTTTTATATTTATTTACTTGTTTTACAAATGTCTTTTTCCAAGACTTTATCTGGTTGACTTTTAGGTTTGTGTTATATAGATCCAGCTTAACACAAAGTTGGTCCTCAAATATTGAGCTGAATTAATTACAGGGTAGTGAACATTCTTTAATTCCTTCAGGAAGTCTTTATGAACTCAAGTTCATAAATAGTTACAGCATTCTAATCACTATAACTGTATATCATAAATATAGACTTGAGAATATAAATATTTGCACTGTTTTCATGATATAATCACAAACTTCTATAAAAATAAAATTGCCTTGCCTAACAGACTATAAATTCGCTGTGGCTGAGGATTAAAGCTTAGCTACTTAAAAAAAAAAAGTGTGGATCTATATCACATGTCTCATCACCATGCACTTGATCAACACTGGCTGCATACTAACGATTCCAATCTTTGGTTGAAACCTGATGCGCCTTCTGGCCACATCCTTGAAACAGACTCAGGATTGCCTTCCATTATCTGACAAACGACCAGCAATCCTAACAGAACCCACAGAGTGGTGGTCCTGGTGAGAGTCAGTCTGTTCTGTTACTCGACGACAGTAGGTGAGTCTTAAACATGGTACTATTTCAACACCTGTCACCCTGGAAAGATAGTAAGTCTTCCCCCCAAAACATCTCAGGGCATGATTTTCAGTCCCCTTGATTCTAAAAATACTGAGTGATATGGATCCACCGGTATGTCAGAGAAGGCTTGTGCCATCTGCTCCATTCTGCTCGTGCTGATTATTTTGGGGACAAGAGAGGATCAGACTGGAATAAGGACACATATCTGTATGGCAACAGCAAGGAAGGACTGTGTTCCCTGGGGCTGGAGGTATACGACAGCAGGGGGGAGGTCAGAGCACAAGTGTAACTCCAGGACTCGAAGTTCCAGAACTCCCCAGTGCGCGCAACACAACTGTCCAATGGGGGTGGGGGGCAACTATTTTACAGCATTCTCGAAATAAACCATGACTTCTGTTGTCACCAGGGACACCATGCAGGGCCCATTTCCGACAAGAAACTGAATTTCCATCTTTGATCTTCCAAGATGGGTTCTCTGCTCTAAGTTCCTTTCACTCCATTCTTCACTTCTAGTGGAGAAAGTTCTGCTCCAAATGTCTCTCCCTTAGCCTCCCAAGACCCAGGAATGTTTCCGTAGAAATGTGCTAAGATCAGTTTTAAAAGGGTCTCTAACAAGATTTTTTTTCTCTCTTCTACTCAGAAACCATGAAGCAGCCAATCATGTACCAAGAGAGGTAGAAGACCTTTGTTTCACTGGCCCTACGAAGCTTCTAGACAGGAGACTTCTCTTAAAGTCAGCTCTTTGAAGGACTTAGGTAGCAAGTCTGTCATTAAATTTAAAAAACTATTCAGAAACACCATCCAGAAGAGGGGTCCAGGACCTCTAGGTAGTGGTTACTCTTTCTGTGCATGTGTTACATAATTTGCTGGGTGCCATACCTAAGCAAATACAATTTCAGAAGAGTTGGATCTTGTATGTCAGATCAGAAAAAAAGGTGCTCATGGTGCTGGACTACGCGAAGGGCACACATGTGCGGCTCTGGTGAGGGCCCTCCAGAGTAACTACGGTTCTTAAGTGGGGCCCATGGCAGGGCAGCAGGGCGCCTGTGAATTCTCTGGGATTCTGTACACAACTAGAAAGCATTCATATTGGCATTCTTACGGAGAGAGAAGGCCTGCAGCTTTCTTCAGATTTTTTAATGGGCTGTTGATTGATTATGGTACTGGGGGATGGAACCCAGGGGCTTTGTACCTCCCAGCTACACGCTTAGCCCTATCTTATTTTTTATTTTGAAACAGGGTCTCACTAAGTTGTTGAGGGCCTAAGTAGCTAAGTAGCTGAGGCTGGCCACAAACCTGTGGTCCTCCTGTCTTAGCCTCCCAAGTACTAAGATTATAGGCACACACCACCATGCCTGGCTAAGGGGTCCTAGATTGATTTGGTTTTGTGTGTATGGTACTAGGAGGGGCATTCTACCTCCGAGCTATACCCCCAGCCCTATTTTTTTTATTGTTTATTTTGAAACAGGGTCCCACTAAATAGCTGAGGCTGGCTGCAAACCTGTGATTCTCCTGTCTCAGCCTCCCAAGTACTGGTATTACAAACGTGGGCCACCATACCCAGCAGGGTCCTAGGTTTAAACAAGCTAAAGGAGTTGGGCTAGAATCTATCATTTTAATTAATTCCCACAGTGATTCTTAGGTACCTTCATGTTTGACAATATAGCTTATTTTGAGGGTGCCTGCTATTTTTACATGTAACCTAGTTCTAATGATCGTTAGTGATTAACTACATGAGGTAGCTAATATAACCCAGAGACTAATGGTAAAATAATTCACAGTTAAACATGGATAGTTATACCAAGAAATAGGAGAAGTTAACAAAACAAAATTCACCATTTTTATCACATGACAAAGCTATCTATGACTACTGCTTCCATTAAATATCTCATTATTGCACTAGAAACTGTGGATCATGCAATTAAGCAATAAACAGAAATGAATGATGTAAAATTGAAACAAAGTAAATCTTTCATTATTTGCAAGATGAATGTCTACAAAGAATCCACACAGAAGATTCACATTAGGAAGTTTGGCAAGGTGTTGAGTAATAAATATCAAACTACAAAACCAATTGCATTTCTAAATAGCAAACAGAAATGTAATTTAAAATACCATATATATATATATATATTTTTTTTTTTTTTTTGGCGGTTCTGGGGATTGAACTCAGGGGCATTCTACCTCCGAGCTACACCCCCAGTCCTACTTTTTATTCTTTATTTTGAAACCGAGTCTCACTAAGTTGCGGAGTGCCTCACTAGGTAGCTGAGGCTGGCCGCGAACCCGGATCCTCCGGTCTCAGCCTCCCGAATGCTGGGATTACAAGCATGCGCCACCACGCCCGGCTAAAATACCATATATATTATACACAAAATAAAAATATCTACTGTCCAGCAAAAGGGAGAGGCAACATATACAAAATAAAGTCCTGGACAGGCTAATGTATTCAAATATGCTCTTCCTTGGGAATTGGTAGATATAATTAAATTGCTCTGTAAATACATGGAGAAAAGATAAATGAAAATAATTAAAACTCAAGGTGGATAAGCAATGTGGCTGTCTGAGGAGCAATCAGCTCTCTCTTGGGAGATCAAGGTACATTTCCTGGAAGAGCCTGCCAGTTTGCTGGGTGCTCAAGGGGGAGGTGGTCCCCTGCAGGCCAACGGAATGAATCAACGTAGAGTATTTGGAAAATAAGTAGTTCAGCAGGAGTGAACTCTGGGTGCAAATATGAGGCACAGCAGTCAAAAAGGCCAGAGAGGCAGCCAAAGACCAATCATGACAATCCTACTGGGGAAGCTGGGCTGTTGCATTTTTAGGAGATTGATGAATAAGTCCAATGGAGTGAGGGGGAAGAGAGAGAGAGGAGGTAGCAGTAGGTAGAGAATGCCAATAAAATACTGTCTGAATGGGAATGGGAAGAAGTCATGGAGAAGGCAAAAGCCCATGGCTGTGAGCCTCAAAGAGCCAAGAAAAACTGAATGACACCAAACTCCCCAGGGGGAAGGGATGCCCCAGGCACTAGTGACCAATGAGCCAGCCACAGGAATCCAGATGACACTTTCTGACACCAACTCTGGGCTGGTGTGTACTGAGACCATTACGGCTTCTGCCCTATCTCAGACTGCTGACCTGTCCCAGAAGAAAGGGCAAGTTTAAATGACACTTTGTAGGCAGATTAGTTGGAATAGAACTTAGGTGAGTGGGAGGAGGTGATGGTGGTGGCAGAGATGAAAAGGATGAGTCCCAGAGAAAAGCTACAGCAAAAACAACAAAAACCACAGGAATTAGGACTTAAATGGTGCTAATGGTACTAATGGGCACTCAGGCCAGCTAGGAGACCCCAGCATGGAGTTGCTAAGGGCCTCTTGTAGTATAAACAACCCTGAATGGCACACCCTTTGGCTTCAGGGAAGTGGGCGCCATTCTGAACAAGGCTTATCCAGGTAGCTTTATAGATGACTCTGAGCTCCGTGGGTGGCCTCTGAGCCTGTCACAAAGCTCCCGTGAACTACCTTGATCTCCAGCATTTCTACTCCCCAGAGTGGTTTGGTAAAGTCGGTTCGCCCTGGGCTAAGGAGGACTTTGTTTTCTCTGTGGCAGGCCACAGCTAGACTGATCCCCCTCAAACTCAGCGCTGCTGAAGACACAGAGGCTGGCTTGTGGGGACACGCAGTTCTCAGCTCCAAAGACAAGAAGCAGCCTCTGCCTCTAAGGAATTCCCCAGCTTCCTCCTGGGTCGGATAGCATAGCGACTGGTCTATAGTGATAAAAATAAGTGACTGAGAAGTGAGTCTCAGTTCAAACACTTGGCAAGATGTTCTTAAATAACTTTTGTACTGTGATAGTACAAACAAGAATCTAACCACCTAAAAGAAACCCTTGGCTGGGTGTGGTGGTGCATGCCTATAATCCCAGAGATTTAGAAGGCGGAGAGAGGAGGATCACAGATTCGAGGCCAGTATGCCGTAACTTAGTGAATCTGTTTCAAAAAGAAACCAAAAAGGGCTGGGGGTGTGGCTCAGTGGTAGAATACCCCTGGGTTCAATTTCCAGTACCCCTGACACATACACACAAAACTCTTTTTGTTGCCTAACCCACTAGCAGAAGATGGAGTCCTTAGGGATGGAGTCTTTCTTTGTTATACTTTGTTTGGCAGGTTAGAGATATATCTAACCCACTGAGTCAGGGCTAACCCAGACTGTGTGGACATGGAGGTGCATGGAGGTGTTCTCTCCCTACCTAGCACTTGGGGAATGCCAACACATCTATCCCAAGGGGAGTGGGAAGAAGCCCTGGGAAGCCTCTGGTGACCAGGGCGCTCAGACCTGTCACCATTCATGCCCTTCGTCTCTCACAGGTCCCTAAACACCCACCAACTGCCCTTCTTCATCTCCCAGAGTGAGAGCAGGGGCTGGACAGCTCAGATTCCCAGCCGGCGCCACAGGCCGTCTACCCAATGGTCAGAAAGCAGAGCAGGAGTTCTCCCTGCAGACCCTTAAGTATTTCAGACTCCTCCTCTGTTGCCAACACACACTGCGCTTTTAAATAGAACATTCGAGAAGCAGATACGAATGTCTACAAGTGAGCCACACAGGCAAGTGCATCCAGAGAGGCAAGCGTTAAGTCTAGCATTGGCTCTCGAGCTGAGACGGATTGTCCTTGCTCTAAGACAACTATTTATTAATGGCAAATCTACGTAGCCTGGAGGGGGGTGTGGGGTGGGACAGCGAGCCCCGAAATACAGACAAAAGCCTTTGGTATTAGGAGATTTTCCAATCGTTAAAGTCAGGGGTGGGGATTGTTCCTTTGTGACGGCTGAAAATATATCCCCCTCCTCCCTCCCTATAAATCCTCAATGACTAGCCTTTAGACCCTTTTAGGGTCTGCTTCTATAGCTGGCTGCCGTGCAGTCTTTCCCTGGGACTCTGTAAGTATAGGACATGGAAGAACCAGAACTCTAATTAGCAGCAGGGTCTATTGTTCCAAGAAGGCCACCACTTGGGGAAAGAAAAGCCTGGTTCCTTCTCAGGAAGCATGAGGGTTCAGGCTCATGCTGAGGAAGGAAGTCAGAAAAAGTAAGAAAAGTATCGACAAAGGGAAGCCAGGCTGGTAAGTTAAAATCACCTGAAGGAAGCTTTCAGTCTGAGCCCTCTAGGACGATGCTCAAGACTTGGGTGCACTGTCTGATCCTAAGATGGCAGCATCTCTAACTAGACACACATCTAGCAGCGTGGATATATGTATGTCAGTGGGGTTTGCTTAGGGAGTAGGGTGGGCAATGATAAAATTTGGGGTGTTCCTTTCTGAACACCTGTGCTAAATACTGACAACTAGTTGGGTGGGGTCTGGGGGTGGATGAGGGTGTGCTGTGGACAGAACGTGGAAAAACAGAAGAGTGGACCTCCACAGGGCATGGTAGAGCTCCTGATTCTGTCTAGCTGGGAAGCCACTACAAGTGGAGGGACAGTGGTTGGAAAGGGGCCGGACAGGTGGCCAAGAATGGGCACAGCAGAGTGGGTTTATCCAGGGAACTGGGAGTCCCAGAAGGTTAGGGACAGCTCATGGACAGATTGCGTTACAAAGAGGAGAAATGCTGTCCCTCCCCCATGCATGCCTGAGTTATCTGGGGCCAATAGCAAATTCAAGGTTCTGCTCTGAAACTCCAAATGGCTCTTCCTGGGCTGGGGGTACAGCTCAGTGGTAGAGCGCTTGCCTACCATGCACCAGACCCTGGTTCCATCTCTAGTACCACAAAAAGGAAAAGGGGGGAAAAAAAGTCTATGACAAATGGTTCTTCCCACCCAAGATGAGTCCAGGACCCAGTTCAACTATCCTGGACAAAAATGTGATAGAACTTTTTAAATGACAATATCTACTATATTCTTGAGGCTTTTTTTTTTTATAGGTAAATATCCAGAACTTATAGTAAATTGTATCCACAGGTGGTTAGGTGAGAAAAATGAAATTGGTGCACCTCTGCTAAGCAGACTGTTCATCCAGAAACAAACGTGAAATATAAAAATATTGATCACCAGTCCTTTAAGATGATCTGGATCTTAATTTTTGATTTTTCTTTTTAAGCTGATAAACATTTTACTGGGTTCCTATTTTGCAAGAAAGTGGCACTTACAGAAACAAGGCAACTTTTCTAAACTCCTATCCTGGCTTTTCTGAAAAGGCAAAGGAATGTTAGGGAAATGGGAGAGAAAGCTTAGAGAAAGTGGGACACTTGCAGGCGGCCTCCTCTCCTTTCACCTTGGGTTTTTTTCCTCCCCCATTCACAGCTTTAGGTCCTTTGTTTGTTTAACAGACCATTACAATCATCCCCTGCTCAATGGGGGAGGAATGCACAGTCTCTAAGTAGCTGTCCCTGCATCCACATGTGTGGTCCCTCCCCCAGCCCATCACAGGGGCTCACTGTGCCGCCTCCTGTGCTCCTGGCCGCCCTGGAGGCCGGGCACCTTGCTCACAATAAGTCCCGGTTTCCCACCGTACCATGCTTGCTGCTCCTTACCAGTAGCCTATAGCAATGGTGCGAGCTGCTCTCCAGCCCTGCTTGCTGAGCTATTCCAGCATCCATCCCTCTTGGGCCCGTTCCCTTGGGCTCCTGAGACAGACCCACCTGGTATGCTGGCCCCTACTCTGCCCGTGGACTCACCAGTGGACCCTGGGCAGACACATTCTGGATCTTACTGGTTATCTCACCTGCCTCCTAAATCATGTACACTGTAAACAGCAGACACAAGGCAGGGTTCCTCCCCGCTGACCGCCCAAACCCATCAGAATCCCCAGAGCCTCAGTCAGTTTCTGGCAGATATGTTGGGATAAAATTCAATTTCTTAGTCAACAGATCAAAATAATATTTAGTAACAATATTCTATTTCCAAAGGAATCAAAATAACACTCAGTACAATCGTATTTCAGTTGAGCTCACAAAGACCTCTGGTGCCAATTGTTTCTATCTCATAGACCTGTCCTAGAGCTAGCAAGGCATCGGTGCCCCCACATGAGGAAACTGAGGCTCAGAGGACTTAAGTTCACTGCCCATAAGCACTGACTTATGAGATACTGCACATGACCTACTGTTGTGCCCAGTACACAGGGAATGCCCCCAAAGTGTTAGCTTCCATTAATATTGATTATGCAGAACAGAGGATGCACCCAGGTGTTCGGAGCTAAGCTGAGCGCTCCTCCCGCTTTCTCCTGGACCAAGCTGTTTATGTGAGTGGAGGCCTTCAGCAATAGCTCTCACTACCATGTTTCCAGATAAATCCCCGGAACGCATGGCTTCCTAGTCAGCTTCCTAGTAGCTTTGGCTGTGCCAAAGAGAGTTTCTACTACTTTTTCATGCATTTTAGTGAGTGATCTTAACTTATACTCTTTGTCCTACTTGCAACTGGATTAGAACAAGTCTCAAGTTTGTCCCTGCTTTCTGCAAGTAGGAAAAAAAAAAAAGTACACATGAAATGGCTTACATAAAATATTCAAAACAAAGCCAGGCGTGGTGGCGCACGCTTGTAATCCCAGCATTCAGGAGGCTGAGACTGGAGGATCCGGGTTCGCGGCCAGCCTCAGCTACCTACTGAGGCACTCCGCAACTTAGTGAGACTCGGTTTCAAAATAAAGAATAAAAAATAGGGCTGGGGGTATAGCTCGAAGGTAGAATGCCCCTGAGTTCAATCCCCAGTTCCGCAAAAAAAAAAAAAAAAAAAAAAAAAAAAAAAAAA
>PVLC010015467.1:0-37300 GCA_004027655.1 Graphiurus murinus | reverse complement strand
TGCCCAGAGAGAAACTCATCTGTCTGGCCTAGAGAACTGGGAGAGTCTGAAGTGCCCAGCACTGGTTCTTCTCCAGCTGCTCCTCTAAGCCCCAGACAGAGGAGAGTTCAGCCAGGGCTAGAGGCCCAGAGGGCTCAGCCTCCTGGGGAAGCCAATACCCCTGAGCTGCAGGGAGGCACCATTGCAGGACAGAGGTCAGCAAGATGCAGGGCCCTAGAGTCAGAGAGGCAGGGGTCTTAGTCCCTGCTCAGCCGCTTTCTAGCTGGGTGACCCCAGGTGAGGTGAGTTAAGGCTCTGAGCTTCAGTTTTCCCATCTATAAAATGAGGAAAGCAACCAGGCTTACCAGATGGGTGGTTGGGCAAATTCCTACGGGATGACATGGAACTTTTGCAAGAGCCACTTGCTAGCAGGTTGCAGTCATCTCCCCTCCTGCTCTTTTCCTCCCAGAAATATTTAGCAATGTTTGAGGAGGAGCTGAAGAAGATCCAGGATGACTATGCGGTGCAGACGGTGGACGCTGAGCGCTGGAAGAACAGCTGGAACCGCTCCCTGCACACCATCCGCAGCCTGTTCCAGTAACGCCCCCCTCCCACCCCAATAAAGTCTCATCAATGCAGGCCCCTTCTCGATCTATCTATCATCCACCCCTGCTCTGGACCCAGCACTAGAGCTTCATCGGTGACCAGGACACGGTTTGGTCCCTGCCCATGTGGAACTCACTTCCAACAAGGAAGGCAGAGGTGAAAGGGGATGTCCAGGTGGTTAGCAGGGATGCTGGATACCAGGAACCTGTCCCTTAAAACAGACACTGGGACATCAAAGGAAATAATCTAAGAGCATGCTTGGCACTTCACTTTTCATTTCTCCTGAGTGGAGTTTGGCAAAGACAGGGCCCAGCAGCCAGGCCAGAAGGTGTCAGAGACCCACCTGGCCATCATTTCCTGAGGACTCCTCCATCAGAAATTCTGCTTCCCAGATCAGGCCCAGGGAGGACCTCCAACCAGAGAAGAAATAGGTGAAGGCCCAGAACTCAGGATAAACGTCTGGGGTGATGTGCTCCAGCCAGCACGCACCTTCCTGTTCTGCTGCCCATGACCCCGAGGCATGAACATGACAGGCCCACTAGGGCTCACACACCTGACAATCTCCTCCTGCCCAGGAAGGCCCAGTCGGCATCCCCTGCCCCCCTCCCTCCCTCCCTACACACACACACACACACACACACGCACACACACACACACAGTGGATCTGGCACCACCCAGGTGGGACCACAGCTGCATCCTCTCTGGATGGTCCTGCCCTGTGTTGCCTCAACGTTCCCTCTGCCAAATGGCCCGAGGCTTCAGGGATGAGGGCTGAGCCAAGGTCTGAAGCAATAGACCTGGGGCCAGAGCCTTGGGAAATGGAATACAGCAGGGAAACATCGTGCTCTCCTAAGCGTGTCTGGCCAAGTGAGCTGCATGGGGGAGCGAGCAGGCTCTAGAATGTGGGTCTGGTCAACAAGAGTTCTAAGTTCTGTTGGGGTCTATCACCAAGGAAGGGGGGGTCACTTTTTCAAGGTTCCATCATCTGGGCCCCTTTCTTCAATAAGACCTACCCCACGGTCTCTCTGACCTGGTGTCTGCTCACCCTCCTCCCCTATGTCATCTCCTTAACCATAACTGTTTCCCCGTCACTGGGAAGACCCACACACATCCAAGGCCCCAGGGCTGAGCAGACAGAGCTGGGCTCAGAAGACTCTTTTTCTCATCAGTTCTTTGTCTCAGTCTTCCAACCTGCACAATGGAGATCGTACCAGCATTTGCTTCCTAGTGACACCATCAGGTATATATGAGGTCATACTTATAAAGTCCATGGGCTGGCATCACTGGTAACAAATGTGTGTAGACTTAGAAATGCAAAAATTTTAAGGGCTGGAGACAGCATGGAATCCAACTCAGAACCTTCCTGGATTCGTCCCATGACATTTGAAAAGTGACTTCCCCTCTGGGTATCACTTTCTGATCTGTGCCATGAGGGAACTGAAATGAAAGGAAATTCATACGTGGCCATCCAGTGACATAAACTTTCTGATGCCTTCTCACTCTGTTGGCCTCATCCCCGCCCGTGTTTGGGCTGTATCCCGACAGCTTGCAGTGCTCCCTGCCTCCTGCTATACACATCCTTGTGTAACCACAAAGTGGTTAGCGACTCACTTCTGACCTACGAAAGTGATAGGATGTTCCTCCTGTCTTAGCGTGGGCCAGTGAGATCAGGACGCCAGCGTGTTTTGATGAGGTCCTTCCTCTGGGTTGCAGACTGCCAACGGCTCCCTGTATCCTCACAGAGCTGAAGGAGGATGACAGAGTTCTCTGGGGTCCCTTTTAAAAGGTCACTAATCCCATTCATTAGGGCTCTACTGTCACAACTTAATTACCTTCCAATGGCCCCACCTCCTAATACCAGCTCCTCTGAGGACACCATTGAATAGATGGAGAGAATATATTAAGGTTTATGGGAATTTATCTTCCAGTTTTATACTAAATAGCATTTCTATGGAGTCTGGTTCCCTAGAATTGTGTATTGTAGACACCCTATTGCCAAGGATAAGGGGTCACTCTGTGGTTTTCAGTACCCCAAGCTGGGTCCACTGGGGTACCTAGCACAGGGTGAGTGCTGAGGGCATTGTTGCTGAATGATAAAAGGAAATCCTCCCTCTTTCTTCCTGTTTCTGACCGGCTCAGACTCTGAAGATACTAACAATAGCAGGTGCAAATTGGGCCTGAGGCAGGAGGACCAATGGGATGACCTCTGTGTGACTTTTCCTTGTCTCCAGTGACTTTGGAGGCCTAGCACCCCCTGGTGGCAATAATTTATGCTGCATCCCCAGACTGGAACACTACACCACAAATCTCTGTTTGACCTCAGGGCAGTGATTCTCCAGGGTCTCTGATCTAAAGACTCCAAGGGCAACATGAAGGGCCTTGGAAGTCTCCCTTGCCCTCTCTTTGCCTGCACTGTGTCCTGTTCACTCTTGAGACATCCATCCCTCAACCAGAATAGTGATTCCCCCATTTCCAAATGAGGACCTCAAGGACCCAACAAAGACAGCTCTGATTCCTGGACTCAAGACTCAGGATCCAGTGCTCTGGCACCTTCTTCCCTGTAGCAAGTCCTCACTATCCAAGTATCTCTCTTCTCTGTAGGACCTCCAAGGAGCATTTTCCCAGGGTCTCAGAGCACAGTGGGCCTTTGGTGGAGAATCCAGGCCAATAGAAGCCCTCTGAGCATATAGAACATTTGGAGTCACTGGCACAAAGTGCCCCAATTTATACAGGACAAAGCAGGCTTTGTCTTTTGTAGCCCCTTTCCACATTAGGGAGGAAGGCTCATTCTATTTCCAGGTGTTCAGAGCAACGGACTTCAGGACCCCAGTGCTATCTTCTCAAGGCTGTGTGGGGGTCTTACAGGACCCTAGGTTTCCTCCTGCCCATGCTCTGGGCCCCTGCACATGTTGCAAGGAGGCCGGATGCCACTGGCCTGTACCAGAGCTGCCTCTGCCTCTTTCTTCTTTTGCTGTGGGAGGGAGGTGAGCACTGGCCTAGGAAGCAAACCCCTCTCTTGTCCTCTGGACTCTGCTGCCTTCCATGGTCTAGTTCAGCTCCTGCCTCTTTCTGGGATTCAGTTTTCAGAATATACAATGAGGGGTTGGCTGCAGAGCTGTGTAAGTATGTGCTTAGTGTCAGGCCCCATCAACACAGGATGGGGTAATGAGTGGGGTGACTTGGGCATGCTGGTGCAGAAGCCTCCCTCATTCAGGCAGTACTAGAAACTGCCAGGCCTACAGTCCATGGCCAGGCACCACAAGGGGCTCTGTTTCTGAACCAGGAAGAGAACATGCTGCTGTGTTCCTGTCTCACTGCATCTGCAAGCTCGATATAGTAAAGAGTCACAGGCAAAATTGGTCTCATGTAGCCAGCTCTGCTCCCACACCTGCTGGGGCCTGGGTTACGTGTTCACCACTGGAGAAATGACATGGGTCTCACTTAAGCCCTTGGACTGAGGGTAGGGAGCAGTAGTTTCCCAAAGTAAACTGATTTGCTATTCCCAATAAAAGATGGCTTGATGCTGGCCAGGCAAAAGCACCAGATCTCAGAATCACACATGTGGACTGCCACCAGGCACACGAGAGATGTCCCAGAGAAGGAATGAAACTTGTCCAAGGTTTCATAGTGGCAAAAAGAACACACTCATATTTTGTTAGTACAAGATGTGGCTACACATATGGTCATGTGTCACTTACCAGTGAGGATATGTTCTGAAGAATGTGTCATTAGGTGACTTCATTGTTATGCAAACATCATAGATTGTGTTTACACAAACCTTGATGATAAAGACCAATCGCTTGACGTGGCCTACACAAGATGCCTGTGAGAGTTGCCTGCAGAGCATGGCCTGCTATTTTATATTAACCTTTTTTATGAGTAGAAGGAGTGCATCTTAAAATAATACTATGAAAGATAGTATAATAAATACATACCAGTAACATAGTCATTTATTATCATTGTCAAATATTAGGTACTAGACATAATCCTCTGTGCTATACTTTTATAGGACTGGTAATTCAGGTTTATTTATACCAGCATCACCACAAACATGTAATATGTTGCACTAGGAAATTGCAGCGGCTATGACATGGGATAGATGATGAGAATTTTTCAAATCCATTATAGTCTTATGAGACCACTGTCTATATGTGGTCACTTGTTGATGGAAATATCATTAAACACTGCATGAGTGTGCTGGAGAGAGAAATTTCTTTCTCATGTAAAAGAACTCTGGAGACAGGCAGTACATACTGCCTTGGACTAGCCATTATGGAGGTTCACAAAGTCCTTCTGTTCAGGCTTTTTTTTTGTACTGGAGATTGAATTCAGGAAATATTCTACCTCTGAGCTACACCCTTAGTCCTTTTTTTAAAAAAAAAAAATTGAAACAGAATCTTGCTAAATTATTGAAGCTGGCCTAGTACCTGTGATCCTCCTGTCTCACTCTCCCAAGTACTGGGACTGTAGGTGCACCACAGTGCACCCAGCTTGTTCTAGCATCTTAGTGTGTGGTTCCCATCACCAAGTTTGTCAGTGGAGCTGCTTCCTGGTTCCATCAAGGGTTGCAGCGTGGGCCAGTCATGGCATCTACATTTGAGACAGCAGGCAGGAGGAATGAAGGCAAGGTAAAAGGGGCCCTCCCAGTGTGTTAGTCCCATCTGCACAGCCTTCCCAAAGTCCCCTGCCCCAACTGCAGTCCTTTCGAGTTGGCCTGAACCTAGTCTGATCACTCTGTTAGTACTGATGATCCTTGCAGGGATGAGTGTGAACCAGAATATTGAGCTACAGAGATGACAGCTTATTTACAAAAATGCAAACAGAACTACAAAACAAGTAAAATTATTTGCACTTTCACTTTTTGTTGGCCGACTTGATTTTGATTTTCATGAACCATCATTTGAGTCACTGTAATTACAACTTTATTTCCCTCTCTGAACAATAAAATCCTTTTTAACCACTGAGCCACTATTTTGATGAACTAATCAATTCCATAGCACATTCCAAAATACATCACTGAAAAATATCATGAAAAATTCTTTACTGTTTACTATCCACGAGTTGTAAATTAACTATTTACAGTGACACACGGAGACTAGAATTGATGCAACACAGCTCCTTGCAAAAATGAGTGGAGATTCACTTCTAGTTTTGAACAGTTTGTGTTTATGTTATCATAGGGCCATGTGGTTGCTTAGTTTTCTCACCATTTTTCCAAATGCTACAAAACTTTCATTTATATTGTATTGTTATGGGCAAGCCTTAGCCTTAGCATAAGTAACTCCATGTTTCTATCCTTGGTGACCCAGCTAGTCACACATAACTGCTTATTTGGCTTCTGTAATTCTCCTTGACTCACACCTGCAGGAACAGCCTGTTAGGAACTTTCCATCCTTGTCACAACCAGGATGTATATAATAGAAGGATCCATCTTTGTCACAAAGAGGATATGTGTGTACTAGAAGGGGTTGATGTGCTTTGTTGAGCTTACGCACAATACTATTTGGTGGCTTCTGAACGTTATGCTTGGCTACCACCCCTGCTGTGCTACTCTGCTGTAAAAACCTAAACTTTCAAGCCGGGCGTGGTGGCGCACACTTGTAATCCCAGCATTCGGGAGGCTGAGACTGGAGGATCCAGGTTCGAGGCCAGCCTCAGCTACCTAGTGAGGCACTCCGAAACTTACTGAGACCCAGTTTCAAAATAAAGAATAAAAAATAGGGCTGGGGTATAGCTCGGAGGTAGAATGCCCCTGAGTTCAATCCCCAGTACCGCAAAACAAAAACAAAAACAAAAACAAACAAAAAAAACCACTAAACTTTCCTCCCTGAGCTTACAGTTTGTCTGTATAAAAGTAGCCCAAAATGGCCATTCGGCACTGCACTCCGGTTTAGTGCCCACTGTGGTCCAGCCGGTTAATAAAGACTTTCTTTTGGCTATTTTTGGGTCTCAGTGGTCTTCCCTGGTGGTCCCACCTCATAACAATATATTGGGTCATTATTTGGGCTTCACTTGGTGTAAATGTATCATTAATATGTTCTTTTTAGAAACATTAATTCTGTCTCTGTCTTTAACTTATGACAAATTAGAATATTGTTTCCTTGTGGAGTTATCATTTATGACATATCTATAATGATGTTTAATAGATTAAATAACTTTAAAAGTGTAGATGTTTTTCCACGAATATGCCTTCAACTGTGAATTATCAGTGCAAAGGAGAAATTTTCTCTTCATCACTGATAAAATATTTCATCATAAGCAAAAATGCACTTGCTGCAGGCAGAGGGTATAGCTCAGTGGTAAAGGCCTTACCTAGTATGTGTGAGCCCCGGCATTCCATCCCAAGCAACTAACCACCCCCCCTACACACACAACGAAATTGAGAGACTTTTAATTTTGACATTAGGATATACCAAACCAAGAAGACCCAGACATGCTTACTTGCATATTAAAATTGAAATGCAAGCTGGGTGTGGTGGCACACGCTTGTCCCAATACTTGGGAGGCTGAAACAGACAGACCACAGGTTCATGACCAGCCTCAGCTACTTAGTGAGGCCCTCTGCAACTTAGTGAGACCCTGTTTCAAAAATAAAGAATAAGAAATAGGGCTAGGGATGTAGCTCTGAGGTAGAATGCCCCTGGGTTCAAACTCCAGTACAAAAAAAAAAAAAAATTGAAATGCTATCTTTTTAGGTAAATTTTTGACATTTTGCCATCATAAACATAGAAGCAAGTTTTAGCACTGAACTAGCATGTCATTACTTGTTGGTTTTTTGTTTGTTTGTTTGTTTTGTGATACTGGGCATTGAACTGAGGGGCATTCTACCTCTGAGCTATACCCCCAGCCCTATTTTTTATTCTTTATTTTGAAACCAGGTCTCACTAAGTTGCAGAGGGCCTCACTAGGTAGCTGAGGCTGGCCGCAAACACAGATCCTCCGGTCTCAACCTCCCAAATGCTGGGATTATAAGCGTGCGCCACCACGCCCAGCTTATTACTTGTTTTTTTGTTTTGTTTTTTTTAAATTAAGTAGTCCTCCAGAAAATGCAAAACATGGTTTATTTATTTAAAAAAATCATCTACATAAAAATGCAAATATTTTACATTCCATTCTTGTGGCAAACTCTCAGACTCCTAGAACAAGTCCAAGGACACCAGTTTGACCAACACTAGCCTGACTTCTATGTAGTCAGGATCACAGACCTAAACAAGTTGCTAGCAATGTTGCACAAAACTTAGTGAAGCTCTCAGCAATCTAGTGAGACTCTGTTTCCAAATAAAAAATAAAATTAGGCTCTAGGGGTGTAGCTCAGAGGTAGGATACCTCCCAGTACACACACAAAAAAATTATAAAATCAACTTTGTAGCAATAAAGCATATGCAACATGCCAAAGTTTCCATCAACAAGGCTTGGCATTTCAAACAAAAACCAGTTGGCCTTCTCAGACACATTGTTGAGTCAGGCTTGGGAGAGGACAATGACTAGGAACCATCAACTTCACCCAAGGGAAGAGCCTCACCAAACAGTTACCGATTCTGCTATTTACAACATTTAGCCATTGCCTGAGTAACCAGTACTTTCCAGGTGGGTCTTATTTATTTGCAAGGAAATGACCAGTTTGAATTTAGAAGCTTGTTCTGGGCACCACTTTCAAGAAGGACTAATTAAAGCATGCTTGAAGTGGGACATTTAGCCGAAAGGAAACACGAAGAAGGTTGTGACAACTCTCTCCAAATATCAAGCAATTCCCTCTCCACAGAGAGGATTCTGCTCTTCTTTAGCCTATGAATAGAAGGTAGATACTACAGAGAGGGAGTTTTTGGATCAGAACTGCACTTTGACACTCAAAGCTGCCTGCCCAATAAGCACCAGGCTCACACACAAGGGGGATCTTCCCATGGATACAAAGGTGGTCCAGGCACAGAGTCCGTGCATGGAAAGCAGTCTAGAAGGGCTCTGCCTGGTTGTGGCCTGTCGATGCCTAGTGTCTGGAGTGCTACCAATCACAATCCTCCAGCCTGTTCCACCAGGCTCGGAGGCGAATAGGGTGCCTGTCCAGCTTCCCCCAAGGGAGAGCATGCAGGGAGGAGACAGGAAGAACTGCTTGGAAACTTTGGGAGATCTATCTAAAAAGAGAAATTCTGTGGCTGTAGAGTGACAAAGTAAAGGTCAAGGCTGTGTCTGAACAACTGTCAGTTGTTGTAGGCTGTGTTTGTGCCCCGCCCCTCCAATTTACATAGCCCAGTGTGGTGGCACCAGGAGGTGGAGCCTCTGGGACATGACCTGGGTCATGAGGGTGGAGTCATCATGAATGGGATTAGTGCTTTTATAAAAGAGACCTCAGAGAGCTCTCTAGCACCCCTGTCACCATGTGAAGATACAAGGAGAAGGCCATGCGAGGTTACGATGCGAAGTCAGCAGTCTGCCACCCAGAAGAGGGCCCTCACCAGAACCCAGCCATGCTGGCAACCTGATCTCGGACTGCCAGCCTCCAGAACTGTGAGAAACCAAATTCTGTTATTTACAAGTCACTCAGTCCATGGTGCTAGGCAATAGCATTGCAAACTGATGAAGACATCAGTCCACAACTGGTACTCAGATTTGGTGGAAAATGTTGGTTAACCTATACTGTAGCTATATGACTCTTCACAGAGGTTTTGACAATAGAAAAAAAAAAGTGTTTACTCTGTCATTATGCTTTTTTCTACATTTCCCTTTGTTTTTTAAGTCTTTTAATTCATCTGTCTTGTATACAAAGAGCTAGCAAGGCAGGGTAGAAAGTGGATGGACTTGAGCCCTTCATCCATTTATTCATTCACTGCAAGTAGTTATAAGCCTATATGTGCCAAGAACTGGAGCACTGTGGTCATCAGGATAGAGAAGTACTGCAAATACCTATATTGTTTTGTAAAGAAAGCTCCCATAATTGCAGTGATATTTACAAGCCAGATTACAGTTCAACCTTCAAACACATGTTCAGGAATCTGCTCTGTACAAAGGGAGGGCAGAGTAATGGTAGTGCCTTTCCTTCCCTTTGTAATGATCTACTCCAGATTTGGGGGGGAGAGATACCGGGAATTGAACTCAGGGGCATTCTACCTCTGAGCTGCGCTCCCAGCGCTTTTTATTTTGAAACAGGGTCTCCTTAGATTGCCTTGTGCTATCCTCGAACCTGCCATCCTCCTTTCTCAGCCTTCCAAGTACTGGGATTATAGGCATGAGTCACCAAGCCTGGCTTCCTGGAGGAAATCTGCTTGGGTGGGCAGCTTGCTAGCACTTCTTAACAGCTAGCCCCCAGGAGTTAGAATGTTGTAAATGCAAACATAGGACATCCTGTTTTGAAGAAGTTGCTGCTGAGAGCTAGGACTTCAGTTTTAAATGAGAAAGACTAAGGGTGAGGGGCTAGAAGAGAGTTTGGAGGAAGATGAGGGAGACTCTCTCTTATGGTAGAAGAGATAGAATTTTGGGCTACTCAAAGTCCAGGAAAAGCCCTCCCCAATAAGAATGATGGATATAGAGAGACAAAGTAAAGGTCAAGATCTGTCTTAACTGTCAGTGTTAGAGACTTTGTGATTGTCCCTCTCTTCAAATCTACATGTTGAAATTCTAACCTCCAATGCAATGGTGTCAAGGATTTTAACTTCCTCAGCTAATGTGAGGGCAGAGCAACTAAGGTAATTTTACAGTGGGTTGATGCAGAATTCTACCATGGATAAATACAAGTTTCTCCATGTCTATTTGGTATAACCTGGAGTGTCTTGCTTAGATTCTCTCTGGTGGAGTTGGCTGTTGAAGAATTTCTAGCAGCAGTAGTCATAACTGTATATGACCCAGCAATCCCCTCCCCCGTGAGAAATAGTTAGTAATTCTCTCATTTACGCTCCTGAAAAAAATTCACAGGGAAAATAAAACCTAGAAAACTCATTGTATAATAAATTATGGAAAAGGTTTTTTGTATTTAAATATAAAACAGAGGTTTATCATCTACCTAAAGGACTAGCAAGGCATTTACATGTTGGTTGAGACAAGGGAAACTTCCTTGATGGAGGGGAAGGACAATAAGCATCTAGGCTCTAAACCAGTAAATGCCAGGAAGGGACTCTGATCATTTGTGACAAACAAAAATAATCTCACCAGTGTCCAGAGCACCCTGGGGCAGATACTGCTGCCTGGAGCATCATAGATGAATAGGAATTGGATCAACAGCCCCACAGAAGACTCTTTTGCTACTTACTGGGTTAACTTTGCCTCTGAAAAGGGAATCCAAGGCTAGAACCACAGTCAAAGGCCTCTGGGGTTCAGTGCAGTCACCAAACTTAAAATATCAAGGCCCAAGTGACTTATTCAAGTTCAAATGGCTAAGGAGTAATGATCCTGCTTGTATCATGTACTTCTAATCCAATCTCACACTCCTTGAATACTATCTGATTCTTCGATTTCAGAGCCAGCAAACCCGTACTCAGTACCTCCGGTGCACCTGCCTCCCCTCCACCCACCCCCCAGCAACTATTGCAGTATAAATTTTGTAGCAGTGGGATTATTGACTATTACAGAATCAGCAATACTGTGGGTGATTGCCTTACTTAAAGTACTAATTATGCCCCCTCCACTCACCCAATGGCTTGGCCTCTCAGTCACCTACCAGCTCTTAATATCAACATCGTTGGAATTGTCCTCATTTTGGAACCCTGTATGAGTGACCCGCAACTTGCAAATTGGCCAAGACCCTACTCGTTGGTTCTACAACCTTTCTCTATAGAATGTCACTTTAAGCTTTCATTATCCTTTGTGTTCCACTGTTCGGTGGCTGTGTGGCCTCTAAAGCCTTGGTGATCAGTCCTTTCTGGGGATTAGTCCCTTTTTGCTGACTCACCTTGGAAACCTTTGTAGGCAGATTAGGTGGTTTTGCCTGATCAGCACATCAGTAGCTTTACCAGGGCCTGGACTTCAGCAGGGCTCTGGCAATCTCTCCCTTTCGTTTTGTGTTTTTTTTTTTTTTTTCCTTACTCAGTTAAAACAAATGTAGTTGTCTAGAATTTTCACTGCATTTATTGGTGAGGCAACAACTGATGGGAGAGGGGGTAATCACAAGGTTAATGATTAACCAAAGGCAGATCTGTCCAAAGATTCTTTTTGTCAAGGATCTATTTTTCCTGACCTTATGTAAGCAAAAGGTGCCCACGGGGCTGGGTTTCATCTGCGTGTGGGATAACTCTGAACGTGTTATTGAAGGACAAAAAGGAGTATCGCTAAAATTATTTGCAAATGAATAATTCAGAGAATAAAGATAGATAAAATGTGAACTCTTTTCAAGCTGTTCACAGGGGAGATGAGATACAGAATCACTTGCTATGTTTCCACTAGAGAATTGATAAAATGCTCTAAAGTCTCAGCTAAAGGAGCAACCATTCTGAAGGGGCTTCAAGGAAGATTTCTTGAAGGAAGAACTATACAAGACAGTAAAGAATGACACAACTAGTCCCCGTGGCTTACTTAGTAGTATAGAAAGTAACACGAGTGACTTTGGGTTTTGGTTTGTGTTTTCTCTTTGGAGACAATATAGAGAAGAGACATGAGATGGCAGTACCTAGAAGTCCATCAAATTGCCACTATACATTTTGGAAGGAACCTTTGCAACATTTCCTGGTAGCTGTAAAGTCTGAGACTCTGAGAGGATGAGGAGTATCATTCTTGGGCTGTATTGCAAAGACTAAAAAAATCTATCACATGAGGGAAAAAGAGAAAGCTACAGATATATTCCTGGAGCATGGCTACTGTCTCCTCTTCATTCTAAATGGTGCTTGCTGAACTAGGAGAAGGAAGGAGGAGAGAACAGAGCATCATCTCAACCAACAGCGTCGGGCCTGTCTGCCTTGGACAGGTGTCTTGGTGTTTCACATCCAATGTGGCTCTCTCCAAATGAGCAGACTCCTCAGATGTGGACAGAAATGCAGAGCTTTAGGTGGAGGTTTCACACTGGAAATATTTCCACTTTTCTTAGCCCGGATAAGCTGGCAACAGGGCCATCTTCTTTCCCCATACCTGGGCCTTGATTTGCCCTCCCTTTTCATGATAACCTCCCTCCTGTGAAGTCTCTGGACAGGCACAGATGATCTGCCAGCCTTCTGCCTTCTGTCCATCCACCTTGCCTGCCCCCAAAAGCCACCTAAGCAGAGCACCAAGGACTCCCTACAGCCTTGGGGGTGGGAAACGTAGACCTGCCTCTCCTGAAAAACACACCCACAAGCTCCTGATCCCTGCCCTGTTGTCCAAAGAAGAGCTTGGCTGTTTGCTGAGGCAGAATCCCTTTGACTGGAGTCTGTCCATTTTGAAAACTCTGCTCTTTGGCTATAGAATATATGTTTTTCAGTGAGCATTTAAGGACTCCAAACCCTCTGTAAAATCACATGTCAAATTTTGTAGCTATACATTGCTTTCACATATTCTGACCTCCTTCCCCACAAAAGGGATTGGGCCTAATAAGTAACCAATATATGTCACCTTTAATATCCCTTAGCTCTCCAAAGAGCCAGTATATCCAGAGCACTGGGGTGAATTCCTGAATTCTCTGGGCCTTAGGTCATTTGGCAAAAATAAATAAATACATATATACGTACATACATAAATGTAAAGTAAAAATAAGCACATCATCTTAACCTGTCCTTGCTAAAGGTCAACTATCTAGGGACTTCCAAGAACCTTAGGGTAAGTTTGACAATGCTAAATGTTGGAGAGGGTTTGGAGTAACTGAAACTCTTAGGCATTGTGGGGGGAGGGAGTAGACAGAAGTGAGAGTCCAAAATAGCGCAGCCACTTTAGAAACAGTTTCTTATAAAGTTAAGTGCACACTTATCCTACAACCTGAAATTCTACTCCTAAGCAAATCCTACTCCTAACACAAAGACCTGGATGTGTTTTTTTTAATAAAACCTTTATTCATAATAGCCCCAAACTGGAAAAAACACAAATGCATATCTAATGTGAATAAACAAATTGTGACATAGCCATATAATGGCATACTACACAGCACTAAAAAGAAACCAAATACTGAAAGGTAAAACAACACGGATGGTTCTCAAAAGTGCTGTGCTAAGTGAAAGAAGCCAGAAATGAGAGACTACCTATTATATGATTCCATTTATGACATTTTACAAGAGACAAGCTATGATGACAGAAATTAGATCAGTGGCTGCCAGTAGCTGGCAGCAGGGGGAGGGAATTAGAGGACACAGGGAAACTTTCTGAAACAACCAACTAGTTCCATATCTTAATTGTGGTGGTGGATATATTATTAAATAAATTTGTTAAACTCGTCAAACCGAGCCGGGCATGGTGGTGCACACTTGTAATTCCAGCATTCGGGAGGCTGAGACCAGAGGATCTGGGTTCGCGGCCAGCCTCAGCTACCTAGTGAGGCCTTCCGCAACTTAGTGAGACCCTGTTTCAAAATAAAGAATTAAAAAAAAATAGGGCTGGGGGTATAGCTCAGAGGTAGAATGCCCCTGAGTTCAATTCCCTGAATCAAAAAAAAAAAAAAAAACAAAAAAACCTCATCAAACTGTACACTTAAGATATTTACATAAACTATTTGTCACTAAAGTTCGTTGTTTTTTTGTTTTTTTAACTAGCTGCAGAATAAAGGACAGTCCAAAAATGGAAAGCCTTAGGAAAGATAAAGGATCTCAGACTTGGGATCAACTCACATTATTTTTACTTTTTTTGTTTTGTGGTACCGGGGATTGAACCCAGGAGCATTCTACCTCTAAACTACATCCCCAGCCCTATTTTTTAATTTTGAAACAGGGCCTCACTAAGTTGCAGAGTGCCTCACTAAGTAGCTGAGGCTAGCAGGGAACTGCAATTCTCCTGTCTCAGTCTCCCAAGTACCAGGATTACAAGCGTGCATCACTATACCCAATTAATTCACATCATTTTATGATATGTTTTGTACACTGAACTCTAGAGTTTTTTTTTTTTTAATTTCCTATCCCCACTGGCACTCTTTCAATTCGAAGCTGCTATTTACAACTTCCCCATCTTAATGTGGAGCCAGAGGATGCAATAAGTACTGCAGAGTCCACATTGGGGGCTGATTGTCTTTTAAGGTTATTAAATCCACTGCAAAGTTTGGAGTACACTGGAAGGGAGAGAGGAGAAAGAAATCTGAAATAGACTGAAATAGAACAGAAGGGATGCAGAGACATTTCACAGGGAGATGTTTAGGCAGACTGAAGTCAGGAGCCAGATGTGAGAGTATGAAAGAGGACAGTGTTCAAAGAAGACCCCTATTCAAAGCCTTAGAACAGCTCCCCATTGCTGTTGGGAAAAAGCCCAAACTCCTGAGCATGGGATATCAGGCTTTTCATGATCTACTTCCAATCTATTCATTGCCTACTATATCTTTTCACTGAATTGAAATCTTTTTAAGCACACACTTATCAGCAGTCCATAAAGTCTTGCTATTTAACAGCAAATGTTCACTATATACTGGTTAATTGTCCATTCACCTGCTGAAGGGTATGTGTGTTACTTCCATTTGGGGGTATTGGAAACAAAGCTGCTATGAACATTCTTGTACATGTTTTTTGTGGATAAATGCTTTCCTTTCTCTTGGGTGAATATCTGGGAGTGGAACTGCTGAGTCACATGGAAGGTTTGGTACAGCTGTACAATGGAATACTGCTGAATAATAAGAAGACAAACTATTGGTATATGCAACAGCACAGATAGATCTCAACAGAAATATGCTAAGTGAAAGAAGTTAGACCCTCCCCCTGAGAGACAGTATATAATGTATGTTTATGTAAAAATCTAGATAAAACAAATCTGTAGCAACAGAATGCAGATGAACAGTTGGAGGCAAGGGACAGGAAGGGAGCAGAGGCAAGGATTACAAAGCATGAGAAAACTTTTGGGGCGATATGTTTATTATTTTGATTGCAGTGATGGTCTCACAGTCACATACATGTGAAACTTATCAAATTGTACATTTTAAGCATGTGAGCTAGCCGGGCGTGGTGGCGCACGCTTGTAATCCCAGCATTGGGGAGGCTGAGACCGGAGGATCAGGGTTCGCGGGCAGCCTCAGCTACCTAGTGAGGCACTCCACAACTTAGTGAGACTCGGTTTCAAAATAAAGAATAAAAAATAGGGCTGGGGGTGTAGCTCGGAGGTAGAATGCCCCTGAGTTCAATCCCCAGTACTAAAAAAAAAAAAAAAAAAAGGCATGTGAGCTTACTGTATGCCAATTATACCTCAAGTAGAAAAAAAAAAAAAAGGTTAATAGGCACCAGACTCAGTAAACGCATATAGAAGGATAAAGTATTCAGTGTCAGTGATGAAAAATGTTAGTGGACTTAATGTGCAGAAGAAATAAGTGAATAAATATTGGGTATTCAATAATTTGAGAATGGATAAATTTGACAAATATTTACTTAATGCTTAGCATGTGCCAGGCACCAGAACTTATACCCATTCTTTATACTATTTCTATAAGACATAGTCATAACAGGTTCTGTTTGCATCCTAGGCTCTGGGAATAGATCAGGGAAGCAAGCAAAAATCCCTGCACTCAGAGAGCTTTAATTTTAGGATGGTAGACAATGAAAACCTTAAGAAATATAGTATGCTAGGCAGGTGCTAAGAGGTACCAAGGCTGAACAGAAGAGACAGGGGACGAGAGGGAAGGAAACATTTTAGAGAGAGAGAGAAGAGCTGAGGATCTGAACGGACCAGGTGGACGTCTAGGAAAATAAAAAGTAGCGGCTCCAGATGCTGAAGAAAAGAATGGGAAAGAGTCGAGTAACTCTGGTAGGAGGGTGAGCCCAGCAGCAGGAGCGCCCTGGGTGGAGCCCAGCCGCCGCAGGGTCCAGGGTCCGGCCGCCGCGCGTCCCTGCGCGTCCCGAGGAGGCGCGCCTGCGCCCTGCCCGCAGCCGCCTTCCGCCGCCGGCCCTGCGTGGGCACGCGCAGAAACCGCTAGGCGGCGTCGGTTTCCCTTCCCACGCGCGGACGCCGGCGTGGGCCGACGCGACTCGGGCGCCCGCGCATGCGCAGAGCGGAGCCAGGCGGCCTGGGGGCGGGGCAGGGCCGAGCGGGGCGGGGCCGAGCAGGGCGGGGCGGGGGCGTGAGGTGACTCCCGAGCCGCGGCTGCGGCTCCGGCCGTGCGGGAAACCGAAAGTGGGCGGCGGCCGCGGCGGGGACGCCGGCGGAGACGGCGGCGGGAGCCGGGCCCAGAGTCGCGGGGACGGGCCGAGGGCCCCTGGGACGAGGTGAGCGCAGGTCCAGCGGGCGCCCGGCGCGACAGGTGCCAGGCGAGGTTTGGGACGGGCGCGGCGCACCTGGGTCTCCCGCAGGACAGCGGCTTCCACAGCTCGGGGTTGCAGCCGCGGGGTGCCCGGGTCCGACGCCCGGACGGCGGGCTGTGCGCCGAGGAGTTGGAGTTCCAGAGCGTGGTGTTTTAAATCTCTGACGGGACGGCTCCCGCGGCCGCTGGGGGCCGGGCGTCCACCCGGAGCCGCACGACCCTCCAGCCGCCGCGGAAGCTGGTTGCAGTGGGGGCAATGCGGCGATGGGGGCGTGGACGGGGGCGGGAGATGCTGACCAGGAAGTGGTTCCCGTACCGGCTTGCCGGGCCCGAGCCGGGTGTCTGAGCTCCCGGCGCTGTGGACCCGGGATTTTACACCACGGCTTTAAGTTTCTTACCGCCGCGGACTTCCCATTGCGTCTCGGTACTCTCGAGACGAGCCCGTGCAGGCCGCTCAAGAAATGCAGGACGCAGGACGTACACCATCCGTTCCTCTCAACCGTGAGCAACGGGTTAGGTGACAAGCGCCAAGCTGGGAGGGAAGCCTGGTATCCCTAAGAAAAATTGTCTCAGGTTTCACCAACATCCCCCAATAGGGTCAGGTTCTCAGCCTCAACTTGATGAGAGGGAACTTGGAGCCGGCACATCTTTTCTACCCCCATCCACTTGAGTGGTGTGATACATTCCCATCGATAGCCAAGGGACCACTCCCAAGTAATTTCAAAGAGCAAAGAAGGGAAGTAACTTTATTAGCAGAAGTCCCAGCCGGAAAGGATTCCAATAGCCGTCCAAGCAAACGAAACCAAAACACCACTGATAGAGTAGTTCATTTACCTGCTGCAGTCCCTCCCCCCAGTTGTGCAGGTGGAAAAATTGCAGAAAAGTGTTCTGCCTAGAGATCTATAGCAACTTAGTGGCAGAAGAACTCCCATTCTCTTTCTGAGCTGCCTCCATGTGTATGAAGGTGTTGCATTCTACAAATTGTGTGGACTTTGCAGACCTGGACTGGAATTTAGGCTTCTTGGCTTACTAACTGTGTGATCATGAATAAATTGAATACTTTCTCTGTGCCTGATTTTCTGTATATCCAAGGGAAATATATACTCTGCAAGGCTTCTTCAAGGTAACCACTGTTTATTCTTTGGCTCATACTAATCGTCATGCAATGTTAACTCTCTTCCTTCCACCAAACTGCCCTTTTACATGACTGGATTTGAGTTTTTTGAGGGCAGGGACTCAAAGATCTTTACGTTTTCTATACAATATAAATTGGTACATGATGGAGAGTTTTGCAGTTCCACTGAACTGATACTCGTATGCAAAGTACTATGCTGATTATAGGGAATTGCTCTTGTGTCCTAGTCCGGTGTCCTGTGTCCTGGTCCGGGACCTTTTGGTGGCACACAACCTGTCTTTGCTTCTTAAACACAGTGAGACAGTGAGGCAGCAGTTGGCAGAGCCTTCAGATTTCAGTCCCTGTAGATTGGAAGTGAAATGTAATCCCTGTAAATGCCCTTTTAAGTGTACTGATTGAACATGGCTGAATGAACTTTTGTATTTGCATGAGGAGATTTAAACTCCTTGAAGGATCTTTCCTGTAAATTCTCTGTGCAGTATAATCTAGTTGGATTTTTAATATGAATGTAAAGAAAAATGCTTTATAACCCAACTCTAAATGTTTACTTTGTGTTTGACCACTTGCTGTTTGCAAGAACTGAGGTCCCACATAGAGAAAATGTTTTGCATCTGGACACTTTTGTGGGAAAGAAGTTTCTTGGTGCTTGGAGTGAAATTTAGTTTTGTTTTGATGTGAATTGGTTTTTATTTCTCTGTGCCAAACTTATTTTTCCTCCCTTCACTTCCACCTCTGTACTTTTGAAAGTTTTATTCTTTTCATTGTTTATCTGTGAGCCAAATGTTTTTAAAAGTTTGTTTTTCAAAAAAAACTCAAAGTTGAGAATCACAACTCTTTATCTTAAATGTGAAGAAAGAGACCTGAAGTATCTCATTAGAGGGGTCACAGGTAATTTGTAGCGGAACTAGGGTTAAGACCTGAACTACTGACTCAGCCACTCTATCACCTCAAGGCTTTGTCTCTAATATGGAGATTTATAGAAGTCCCTTACTTATATATTCAAGGTATGCACTGAAAACTGTATCAATAATTTGGGACTTGAAGTCACAAGAATTAAAAAAAAAAATGCTCCCTAAAACACCCTAAGGAAGTATACTACCACTGGAGGATGTTAATTACCATCTTTCCTTTAAAAACCAGTTGGTGGAAGAGTAGTAATTCAGGTGGTAATAAGTAGACTGTAACTGGGAAGAAAAAATAGCACGTTGTGAGATATCATTGGGTAAGGATCTTAGATAAAACCCTTCCCTCTCTGAGGATCAGTTTGTTTCTCTGTAAGATGAAGGGCTTCAGTTAGCCTAGATGATGTCTGAAATCTTTCAGCATAGACATTTGGGGACTCTAAAGTTTTCAGCTTGTTGCTGAAAGTGTCTTTAAGGAGAAGGGCAACCAGTTACTATATTTTCTAAGGAGTAATCCAGATACTTCAAAATGAGTAGCTGACTAAAAAAGGTAAGAGAAATTACTTGATTTCAGCTTAACCTAATAATTCTTCAGATATATTTTGGCATCTAGTACTAGTCTACAATTTAAATTTATAACATAAAAAATATAATGAGGAAGCTGATTCAAACAGTATAGTTGGAAATAGTTGAGAAGGAAATGCATAGAAGAGAGCCATACTAGCCCCAGAAAAGACCTTTGGGCACCCAAAGCTCTAGGACTAGCCAGGGAGGATCAATAACAATAGCAGGCATTTATCTAAGATACATCAAAACCACATTCTTCAGAGTTAGATTTCTTATGCCATTCTTAGGTTTGCTAAAGAGAAAAGCTGTGATTTTTACAAAATATAGTTTTGAAATACAATAAGAATTATATTAGTCCATTTAATCTAAATTCTTCTATTCTTGTTTCCCTGAAGGTGTCATTACTTGCCTGTACTCCCTGCCCCACTTCTTGTACATTAGTAGCATCTTGGGACACTCAAGATGAATTGTGTAGAAAGAGAAGAGTGAAAGAATGAAAGAATAAAAAGAGCTGTCGGGTGTCACCATAGAATCTTTGCAACCGTTGGCAGTTGTTTTGGATTTTGATGGCATGCCTTTAACCAAAACATGGCTGGGTCTCTGTTTCATGTTTTTAGGGATAGTCACTAAATATACTTCCAGTTCTCTGTTAGTGTTCCCTGAGTCAAGATTTACTTTAAGAAGCCAACTCTATACATTATGAGCAACTGTCTGAAAGAAAGCCCTGGTTCATGTAGTGCTGGCCATAAAAGACACATGAGAGCTAAAACAGTTACCATGGGCCTCAGGTTCCTCATTTGTAGGTGACCAGGGAAGGTCTCACTGAGAAAGTGACATTTGAGCAAGTACATGAGGGAGGTGAAGTGGTGAGCCCTGTGGACCCCTGGAATACGGACTTGCCAATAGAGGGAGTGGCAGGTGTGCAGGCCCTGAAGTGAGGCTGTCCCAGACATATTTGAGGAAAAGCAAGGAGCCTAGGCTGGGTGGGGTAGAGTGAGTGAAATAAAAGAGCAGCACTGTGGGTCAGAGAAATGGGGGTGGGCACAGATCGTGTAGGGCCCATTGGCCACTATAAAGATTTTGACTTCTTGTCTGAGTAAGGCTGGAAGCATTAAAAGGTTTTGAGCAGAAGAGTGAAGGGTCATTCTGGCTGTTGTGTATGGTGTGAAGAGTAGATTCTAGGAGGTGAAGTGGAAGCAGAGAGATGAGCTAGCAGGCAGATGCCCTAATCCAGGCCAGAGATGTTGATGGCATGGGCTGGGGCATGGAGGCACGAGGAGTGGGGGAGTTGTGAACATCAGCCTGTCCATGTTCATGTATCACTCAGTTATGGGCTGGGGGGAATGAGAACCACTAGTACTGAACTACCTCATCTGACAGATAAGGAGACTGGGGCCCAGGAGAAGGAGGTTGTCCCAGCAAAACGAGTCCTCTTTACACAGTGGTGTTAAACTTGGAGCACATGAGCAAGAGGAGGCACAGGCACAATCTGTAGCCCCCTGTTCCCTCCCAGAATCAAATAAAATTATACCACCTATTTGTCAGCAACTTCACTATTGAAAGAAATAAGAAAATATGAGCCTTATCTATGGTAATATGTACATTAAAGAGAGAGCAAGAGTAGGAGATATTTGTGTGGCCTGAGTCTTTCCCAGGTCAGGGAGGGAAATTAATTTAGAAAAGGCAGTTTCCAAGAAATGAAGACAGGCCAACATGAGATAAATAGGGTGGGAAAGTAAAATTAGTTTCTTAGGTATTCACTGTGAATACATTCCTTGCATCTACATTAGACATAATCAAGCGTCTTGGAGTGGAAGGATAGGATAATTAGTAAGGACCATAAGACATCTACTGTATCCTGGCATTGTCTACAGCCTGAAAGAAGGACATGCATACAGAGAAGGTGGGATTAGCAAAGTAAGCATGGACACAGCTTACTGTACCCTGAGACAGATAGGTCACAAGTGTGAGGGTGTGGCCTTCACTAGCTCTTCCCCCAACCCCAAAGTAAGTGCCCTGTTTGGGAAAACCTTCTAGTAGCTGTTTCAGAGCAAAAATAAAGAAAATACAAGGGGATATTTCAGGACAATGATGGAAATTTTTTCTCCTGAGGTCAGGAGTAGAAGGCTTTCCTACAAAGACTGCCTGTAAACCAAGCTTCTGATTAGCTTCTAAGATGAGATGAGACCTGTTCTGTAAAACCATTTTCACATTGGGGGTTCTGTTATGCTTTAGTAATGGGATTTCCATTAGTCAGGAAATACATTTTCCAGAGATTCTCCCCCTCCCCCAAATAAAGCTATTATATACATGCTAGAGTTTTTGTTTGTTTGTTTTGTTTGGGTTTTTTGCGGTACTGGGGATTGAACTCAGGGGCATTCTACCTCCGAGCAATACCCCCAGCCCTATTTTTTATTCTTTATTTTGAAACCGAGTCTCACTAAGTTGGGGAGTGCCTCACTAGGTAGCTGAGGCTGGCCGCAAACCCGGATCCTCCTGTCTCAGTCTCCCAAATGCTGGGATTACAAGCGTGCACCGCCACGCCTGGCCCATGCTAGAGTTTTGTAGACATAATGTCATCCTTCTTCTTGGGCATTTACCTAGGAGTGGGATTGCTAGGTTGCTGCCAGGCAGGTTTTCAAAGTACTGCTTTGCAAATCCACAAGAAATGAATACGAGTTCCAATTACTCTGTATTCTCATTAGCACTTCATATTTTCATTTTTTTCTTAAACTATGCTATTCTAATATATGTGTAGTGATATTTTATTGTAGATTTAATTTGCATTACCCTAAAGGCTAATGCTGAGGAGCATTTTTTCATGTGTTTTTTTGACATCTGTATCTCTAGTTGAAGTATATAGTCATAACTTTTGTACATTTTTAACTGGGCCCTTTATTTTCTTACTGAGTTTTGAGTATTTACATGTGATAGTTTCCAGCTTATTGCCAGATGTGTAATAAAAATATTGTCTCTCAGTCTGTGGTTTGTCTTTTCATTTTCCTAACAGCTTTTAGAAGAGCAGACACTTTACATTTTGATGAGATCCAGGTTTTCATTTCTTCTGCATTTCTAAAAAATCTTTACCTAATCCAAAACCACAAAGATTTACTTCTGTGTTTATTTTTTTCTAGAAGTTGTACAGTATTTACTTTTTCACTTCTGGCTTAAGTGATCTAGTTTGAGTTAAGTTTTATATGTGGTCTGAGGTTCATTTCTACATATGGATGACTCTTTGTTTAAGCAATAATTGGTAAATTTTTCTATTTGATTTCCTTAGCACCTTTGTTGAAAACCAGTTGACATATATGTATTATGTATTTTGGATAATAATCTATTTCTGTGTTATCTATTCTGTTTCACTGATCTATATGATTGTCCTTTTGACAATGTTACACTTTTGATTAATATACTTTTACAGTAAGTTTCAAAATCAGCTTTATGACACTGGTTAAAACCTCCAGTAGCATGATGAGTAGGAGTGGGAAACACACATTCTTGCTCTGTTCTCAGTCTTGAGGAGAAATCATTCACTTTTTCATGTTACATATGATATTACTTAGCTGTGGGGTTATCACAGATTATCAATGTTCCTTTATTCTTATTTTCTGAGAGCTTTCAATATAAATTGACTTTAAATTTTGTCAAAAGTTTTTTTTTTTTTACCATTTGATATGATGATATGGTTTAATCTCCTTTAGGCTGTTGACATAGTAAGTTATATTGATTAACTTGTGAATGTTGAACCAACCTTACATTCTTATGACAATCCCTGTTTACTTATTGTTGTATTTGATTGCTAGTGGTTTTGTTAGGGATTTTTGTATTTATGTTCATGAAGGATATTGGTCAATACTTTCCTTACAGTGTCTTTGATTTTGGTATAAGCATAAAATGCTGGCCTCATAGAATGAGTTCAGAAGTGTCACTTTCACTTTTTTTTCTGAAAGTGTGGTATTAGTTCTTCCATAAGCCATAGAATTTGCCAGTAAAGCAGTCTGGGCTTTGAGTTTTCCTTACATAAGGGTTCTTAACCTATAAATTCAATGTCTCTAGTAGATATAGGAATATTCAGGTTTATATTTCTTCTTGAGTGATCTTTGAAATTTGTGTCTTTCAATGAATATATTCTTTTTTTAATGTCTATAGGATCAGTATTGATGGCCCTACTAAATTTTAATCCCATTATGGTAATTGGTGCTTTCTTTCGTGTGTGTGTTTCATCTTCCTTGAAGTGAATATTCTATTACGCTTTGATGCTCCTGAAAAGGGTATATATTCTGCTATTATTGGAGTAGAATATTCTTCCAATATCGATTACGTCATTTCGGTTGAAAGTGTTGTTTAGCTCTTTTATATCCTCATTGATTTGTCTTCTGGTTCTATCAGTTACTTAGAAGTTTTGAAGTATCTAAGCATATATGTGAACTTATTCTTTTGTTTTGTGTTTTGAAGCTCTATTGTTTTGTGCATCCACACTTAGGATTGCTATGTCTTCCTAATGAATTAACTACTTAGTCATTATTTAATGTCCTTCTTTTCTCTTGTAATATTCTTTTTTCTGATATTAGTGTAGTCATAGTATTTGCATGGCATGTCTTTATTTTTACTTTTAACCTTTGTGCTTATGTTTAAAGTGGATTTCTGGAAGTTAGTATGTTGGAAATTTTATCTTTATGTTCATTCTGCTAATCTCTAACTTTTTCTTGAGATATTTTAATCATTTATTGTGATTATTGCTATAGTTGATTTTAAGTGTTTTGTTTTTTTAGATGGTTTCTATTTTCTCTATTTTTTGTTGTTCCTTTTTTACTGCCTTTAAAAAAAAAAAACTTCTGCCTGTATTGTGTTTTTGTTTGTTGCTTGTTTTTTGTGTCTTTTTTTGTGGTTCTAGGGATTGAACCTAGGCTCTTGTGTATGTTAGGTAAGTGCTCAACCATTGAACTACATCCTCAGCCCTATTTATTTTATTTTGAGATAAGGTCTCATTAAGTTGCCCAGACTAGACTCAAACTTTACTGTCTTTGCCTCCTGAGTAGCTGGGACTGAGTATTGTTTTATTCTGTCTTATCTTCACTACTGGATTATTAGTTATGCCACTTTAAATTTTTTATTTGGTGATTGTCATAGGGTTTATAATACATATATTTTTATCACAATTTACTTTCAAATAATACTGTACTTCTTCAAGGATAATGTAAGAAAATTCCAGTGAGATTCTTCCAATTCCTTTCGTGCTTAGTGTTACTGTTGTTGTACATTTTCTTTTTACCTATGTTATGCACCCTACATGAGGAAACATTTCTGGTGGTGGAAATATCTTGATTGTGGTGGTGATTACATGGGTGTATGTATTTTTGAAAATTCAGACACAAAATGAGCTAATTATACTTTATGTCAATTATACCTAAATGAATATTTGATGTATATAAATATATACAGTTACATATATAATCTGAGGATGTAGAAAGAATAATATAGATCTAGCTTAGGAATTTCCTAGCTATGTATTAATTAAATGTTGGTACTGATGACAATTTGAAGAAAGTTGATGTTTAGTCAAGGGAAGTACTTAATGAATATTTAGATTTTCATTTGCTATGTAAACCTTGTTGTCATTTAAATATATTTATAATTAAGAGCCCCCCCACGACCTGATAGTTTGTTTCCTTTTTTAAATGGACAAATAAGGAAATCCACAAAATTGGATGCTCTTCTTCCTTCCTATTTTCTAATCCAGAGAAAGGAAAAGGCTGCTTGTTTAGAATTCTCTGCTGTTCAATATATAGAACTGATTAGCCACATTTAAATTAAATTAAAAATTTATTTCCTCAGTCATCATGGCAACATTTTAGGTGGTCAGAATCACATGTGGCTAGCAGCTACCAGCACAGTTATAAGACATTTTCCTCATCATAGAAAGTTCAGTTGGATAGCACAATTGGAGGAAGATCAACAGATTGTCCAAGGCTTGCCTTCCTCTTTTCACTAGTAAAAGGGTAAGCCGTTTTTTCCTGGCTCCTAACATTCTCTGTATGTATCTTTATTCTGTCCCCCTCAAAACTGAAACTAGATGTTTCAGTCCAAAGAAAATAATATAAAAAATTAACCTTGAAAAGTGTCTGTTACTGACAAATGGAAGTCCTTAGCCAAAATCTATACTAATTTCCTAGCTGCCCAAATTCAATTTTCATTTTTTCTTTTGCTTGACTTCTTTTTGCTTTTCATGATACTGTGTGTGTGTGTGTGTGTGTGTGTGTGTGTGTGTGTGTGTGTGTGTGTTTTACACTGGGTATTGAACCCATGGGCATTCTACCTTTGAGTTACACCCCAGCCAGATTTTATTTTTTATTTTGAAACACTTTCACTAAGTTGTAGAGGGCGTAAGTTGCTGATGTTGGCCGCGAACGTGTTATCCTCCTGTCTTAGCCTCCCACATACTAGAATTACAGGTATGTGTCACCACACCTGGCCTTCGGCTTTCGTGACACTTGGACACGCCATTCTTCTCTGTTCTTTCCTCCTTTTGTCTAGGGGATGCTGTGACTGTGTCTTTTACTTCCTTCTCTCTGGTCCTTTTCTCAGCCTTTTGTGTGTTCTTCTCAGCCCACCTTTTCCTTCCTGGCCTGGCTCATTTCATCTTGCCTGTCAGGACTCCATTCAGGCTTCTGCTCATCTGGGAACATTCTCTGAAATCTTCCATCCCAGGCCTCCTTTGTGCCTTTCTGACTGTCCCCTCATTCTCATAGTTTGCTGAGCCTTCTCACCGGTGGTAGCAGTTATTTCTATGCATTGTAATTATTCAGAAAATATTTATTGCTAACTTATAGCATACAATATACTCTAGCAAATTTCAGCTCTGAAAATCTATTTGAATTCACACAGGAATGAACCATAATATAGTAACTTTCTACTCTGTTTTCATTCATAGGTGAAGATGCTGGAGGCAGATCTGGTTTCAAAGATGCTACGAGCTGTTCTGCAGTCTCATAAGAATGGGATAGCATTACCCCGGCTCCAAGGAGAATACCGATCCTTGACTGGAGACTGGATTCCCTTCAAGCAGCTGGGTTATCCTACTCTGGAAACCTACCTGAGGAGTGTGCCAGCAGTTGTCAGGATAGAGACTAGTAGATCTGGAGAGGTAGGAAGACGATTGTGCCTGTCAGAAGAACCAAACCAATTTGTAATTACCTGCCTGGAGTTTCAAATCTCATAATTAGGATAGAAGTCAGTGTGAAAAGAACCAGCTAAGTGTTTTGAGATCAGTAGTGATAGAACAGTGTCAAAGCACAATCTTGGTTCTGATGTCTTGTTTTACCTCTCAAATTCTTTGCATTGTAAAAATAAGATTTTAACCACACTAATTTTTTTTTAAATTTTGCCCAATTTCCACATTTAAACAAAATAACTGTACTAGAGGCTCTAACTATCTGAACATCACATCTTCTCTGCACCTCGCTCATTCCCTAGTTGGTCACTCGTCACATTATTGTTACGGGGCCTCCCTCCCTACCATTTCCCCTGTCTTGGTGCTTTCCCTCTCTATCCCCTTTGCTCCTTCACACCAGTATGATCATATTCTCCCACTTTAAATCATTCAGATTCTCCAGAAGAACATATTTACATACAATATGGACCTTTTGGTGGTAGCAAGTAAATTTTTTGCGCTTTCACTGTGTTTTAGTAGTTTCATTTCTTGGTACCTGTCCATTGTATAATTATAGATATAGACAAACACCACCCAAAAGACAAACAAAAACACCTGCCCTCCCTCTCCCATCACTGTCCTTTTCTGGGTACATTTCTACATATGTAAATACACAGAACAGGTTTAGGATGTTTCTCACCAAATCATACCATATTGTTTCCTCTGTTTGGGGGTGGATGAAAGGCAGTAAATGGGGAGGAAAAGGAAGTCAGGATTAGAAAAGCCATAAAATGATAAGCTTATCATATCTGTAGTAATTTTTATAAGAGAAAGCATAAATTAATTAAATATTAATATTAAAATGTGCTTTGGTGTACTTCATTTAAGCCATCCTTTATGTCCATTTGCACCAGTAATGCATCCTTTATTACATTTGACATAATGTTTTCTATTTAGTTTCTCTGCCTCTTTTTCTTCCCAAAATTTCTTGAGGATAAGGGACTGTTTTTTTTTTCACCTGTCATAGTTGATACTTAATAAATGTGTGTTGAATGCATGAATGATCACATATCTGAATTAATAAATAAATTATGCTTCATATACTTACTGTACTATAATTTACTTAACTTGTTGTGCCTTTATTTTGGACTTTTTAAAAATGTTTCCAGGTTTTGACTATTAAAATATCTCTCATTGTAGGTAGGGTTTTTTAAATTATATCATATTTTCAGGAATAGAAATATTGGACCAAAGAGTAGGAACATGGCTGTGGTATAAAGCCTGTTTTCCTGTTCTTGATTTCAACTTACCATTAAAGACTTGTAAAAATACATAGGTCTTTAGAGATAATCTAATTGTAAAAGTCTCCACACTTCAAATCTTTTCTCTAATATTCTATATATCATACCAAAATTTTTAAGTTAAAGATAAGTTAAACCACTATGTTTGGAGCACATATGGGGGGTCCAAGGACTCTACTTGCCACCATACCCCTGTCGGTGGTGGCCCCCGAGAACTGTGGCTCAGTGAACTCAGTTTGAAAACCCAGGTTTAAACCACTCCTGCTTTTCAGCTAACAACACTGAGATTTGCCCAAAATTACCTAGCTGTTTTATTGTATGGGCAATATTAGGATTTAGTGGTTTTGGAGAGGTAATACAGTATGCTAGTTACGAAACATAATTTGGACTCACAGAGATATCTCACTATATAACTTGGATGGTTGCTTAACTGTCCTGAGCCTCTGCTTGTAAAATGGGTTTATGACATATCTTGTGAATTATCTGAGATAATATATGCAGATAGCATGTTTCTTTTGGCTTGTTAATCCCATAGTACCTAGTACATTATACTTGTTTCAGTTTGAAAAAAGATTTTTCATTGTCTAAATTATGCTTGATTCCTTTTGTAGAAAATGTATTTTGTTCTAATACTGTCAAGGAAAGAGATAATGAATATTTGTATACAGTTTGGTTCTAGACATGTAGGCTCACCAAGACTCACTTTTATAAGCCTCTAGGCAGTGCTCTGAAATGTTTCTCTTCCCTTTGCCCCTCATGAACAGATCACCTGCTATGCTGTGGCATGCACAGAAACTGCAAGGATTGCTCAGCTTGTGGCTCGTCAGAGGAGTTCTAAGAGGAAGACCGGGCGGCAAGTTAATTGTCAAATGAGAGTGAAGAAAACTATGCCATTTTTCCTAGAAGGTAGGGTAGGGTTTTCATATGCTAAAAATTTAAAACCCATCCATGAATACATTTATCATTGTATTCATGATATCATTATATTTGTTGTATTCATGATAAACACCTATATTTGTTAATGTCCATATACCAGGAGAAAAATCTCCAAGCTAGGATTTTCATTTGATATAATTAAGTAAACATATTATGAGCATGATTTAAAAGTGAAACAGTGAGCCGGGCATGGTGGCGCAAA
Organism: Graphiurus murinus; assembly: GCA_004027655.1. Lineage (NCBI taxonomy): Eukaryota > Metazoa > Chordata > Mammalia > Rodentia > Gliridae > Graphiurus > Graphiurus murinus. The sequence goes on along the minus strand of PVLC010015467.1, from coordinate 8,216 downwards.
TTGTAATCCCAGTACTTGGGAGGCTGAGACCAGAGGATCCGGGTTTGAGGCCAGCCTCGGCTATTTGGTGAGGCTCTCCTCAACTTAGTGAGACCTGCTTCAAAATAAAGAATAAAATAGGGCTGGGAGTGTAGCTAGGGGGTAGAATGAACCTGAGTTCAATTCCCGGTACCACAACAATAATAATAGTAATAAATAAAAGTGAAACAGTTACACAGTGTGAAATATTCAGCAGACTATAACCGTGGTGGCCAAGTGTGGTTTTATTTTTTTAGGTTTTATGAGGGGAAGCCTCAGCCAGAACATTGTCAAAACCAAGAATCTATGATTATTGTCTTATGTAGTAAAGTATGTCTTTTGGTATAAGATCTCTGTTTTCAGAAAAACCTGAATTATTTAGTATGAAAAAGTGTCATAGATAGCACAGCCTGTGTTTACCAAATACTTGTCTCAAAGAGGTTACAGTCAGTTCTGAAACTGTAAATTCTCAAAAAATAGTTCAACAATAATATAAAACAATAGATGACTAAATGTCAGGATGAACATTTGAGACTAGGTAGCCATCATTGTGAGTACGAATGGCATCAGAAGGCTTTCATGGTGAAGGGGAGGTGAGTCCAAACCTCAAGCAATGGGTAGAATTTCGATTGATAGAGAAGAGATGGGCGGACCATGCTGTGTTTGTAAGGACAAGAGGGATGCCAAAGGAGTGTTAAGGTGGTGGGTAGAGGGCAGGTGACTGGCTAATCTGGCGGGTGAAGGGGCTTATCTGCTAAATACTCCCCAGTCTCTTCTCCCCTACTCAACAACCCTTCAGAGGCACACCTTTATATTCTTACAGACTGTTGTGAGAATAGAGACCCACAGAAAACATCTGGCCAGGGGGGAGTGGCATAATGAAACTAAGGTTTGAGGACACTAATTGATTCCATGATGTATGCCTAACTTCATAGGAAAACCAAAAGCAACCCTCAGACAACCAGGATTTGCTTCAGATTTTTCTATCAGCAAAAAACCTAATCCAACATTGTTGCGAGATAAAGGAAATACTATTGGAGTTAAGTCTGATGCTGAAATGCCACCTTACTCGATACATATGACTCTTGGAAACGAAGTATTCAAAGACATTCCAGGGCAGAGGCATGTGACCATGTCTACCAACAGCAGGTATTTGGGCTTTATCTCACTAAAAGAAGTTTGGTGAACCTAGGATAAAAAATGTTAAAAACTCAGGTAAAGAAAGACTTTAGTTCATATGTAATAGAGAAATGCATCATGTCTCATAAGTATACTTTTCCTAGCTGCCTGTCTTACTCTGAGTGTATCTCTATTCTGTATTTTCTCTGCATTACTGGTGATCTCTCCTTGTACAATTCATTTTAAAAGCTCTTGCAAGTTGTTCTAAGATGCTTCTTCAATATAAGTTATCTTTTTCTGAAAACCTCTTATTAGTTTTGTAAGTTTTAAGTAAAATCTGATCAAGTTATACACTCTACTTTGCCCCAGTAATTTTATGAGGTAGTATCAGACATGCATGCACAAGACTACTGGACTAGCAGTAATAAGACAGCCTAAATGCTTTACTTTGGGTGCTGCAACTCACAAGCACAATTTGAAAATGTGTGCCTTTTCACAACAAATTTGTTGTGCCATGTCCCTTTAAGTCAATGTTCAAAAATTCAGTTTCATGTAAAAGAATTTTTCTCCAGGTACCTTTTTCTCCCAGACACTAAAATATTTAGGAAGAATTTTTTTTTTTTTTAGAAAAAGTGTGGTATAAGGAGTACTATATGTTTTTGGCATCTTCTGTTATTTACGCACATGCATTAATACACAAATATGCTCCTATATGCACATGTACAAAATAAGCTTTTATTGGTAGCCTTATAATTTAATAATTTCTTGTAGACTTAAAATATTGTAAGGAAATGTGCTTCATTTCAAAGAATTGAATTTTTAGAGTATTCTATATGATACAAAATTGCGAAATATATTTTGCTGAGCAAAATGCAGTCATTGACTCATCCATCCATGATGCATTCAATTATTCTTAAAAAATCTACTCTCCCTTGCATGTACTAAGCACTGCCCAGGCACTGAGAATACAGATGATTCAGACTCAGCATCTAGAGGAGAAAAGAGACATGAACATGGGGAGGGGGAAATGAATGAGAATATGAATGTGTGTTTTACTTCTTTGTCCTCATATTTGGAAAATATTCCTAGGTATATCCAATATAACTTATGTAAAATTATTTTGGTAAGGGTATGAAGTAGGAAATCTCTATTTCTTTTTTTTCAAATAGTTATTTGAGTAGTCCTTCCCCTGTCTGCTTTGAAATACTACTTTTATTATGTGATAAGATACTGTAAGTTTTATGTTTCTAAGTACTCTGTTGTTTTACTTACTTGTCCAACTATTTCAAATGTTGTAACTTTATAATACATTTCAGTATTTGGTGGTGCATGTCCTTCATTTTTTGGTTATATTCTAAAAGACTCTGCATGGTTTCATTTATTCTGTTTTGTTAGACCCTTAAGGGTAATTGGCTGGAAGTCTGATTACCAGGTTCTAAAAGAGGCTATCAAAAACCTGGCTTAAATTTAGCTTTTAACATGCTTTTCTCTGTGTAAATATAAAAGATACTAGTTTTCACTTTCATTTTTCTGATTTTGGAATATGTAAATGACATGTTTTGTTGTTCAGTGCCACAAACTTTAAATGTATAGTATTTAAAACAGTATTCTTTTACATCTTAGGTTTAGCCCAAAGGCATCCTTTCCACCACCTTTTCAGATGCATCTCTCAAGAACCTGTACTAAGGAAGCGAGTGGTATGTTTTCCAAACATCTTCATGATACATATTGGCTTCTGGAACCTCAGGGTCCCAAGAAAAGTGTCTGGTGGTGGCTTGTGAACTTGCAGTCACCTTCTTCTACTTGGAATATAGCTCTCTTCCCCTCTTTTCTAATTTCTTTAAATCATGAATTCAGGTGATCTTAAGACAAAATAATATCTACAAGGATATCATTATCATTCTGACTTGAGGCCTTCCTCATACTGGACCTACTTTGTTTCATGTCTACGTATCATCTGCAGAGATACTTGTGCCCCTCCTCACCCTCTCCCTCATCAGGGGTAAGCCACCAAGACTTTGCAGTCTGAGGCCTCACTTAAAGAGAAGCTCCTGCTCTCTTACATAAATATGGGACTTAGATGCATAAAAGAGTTGCAGGTGCTCAACTGCTTAAAAGTTGGCACCATAAACTGTGTGTAGTGACCACTAAGCATCTATAGTTTTGGGGGGTATAAAATCCAAAAGAGCCACTAAGAAAACAATAGGACACATGCTAAAGTCAGGGATTCTGAAGTTCAGAAGTTCACCCACTCATCTTCTTGTCTTCCCCAACCAGTGTGTAAATCTTCTGATTATAGAGTCACCCAAAGGGACACAGTGCTTCAGGCACGTACTGTGTGAAGTATACAGAAATACTTATGAAATATAAATGTGACTTCACATAATTTACTGCTTTCAATGTGATTGTTACCAAGTTGAAATTCTTTTTTTTTTCTCTTAACACATCTCTAGTATTTCTTATGTAAATTAATTGAATACTGTTGTATATATGAAATTACTGTTACATATGTATTTTCTTAACCATGGTTACTCAGTAAAGTCATATACCCTTTTAGAGTCTTGAATTTTTATAAACTTTTTCTAGGGAACAAGAAAGCTTGTTTCAGGAGGATTGTAATTCACTCATCAGAACCGAAATGCATGATGTATACACAGCATCTCCTCATGCTGGCAGCCTGGATACATTTCCTTAATTTGTTAACCAGCAGATCTAGGAGCTGAGGTGACTCCAGTGGCCACACAGAACAGGTGCATTTGCAGACTGCACAGTGGGTCAGCTGCTGACACCTGCCATTAAGGAGTTTGGCTAGTTATGAGAATCTGGTTGTTTCCTTCTTCCCAGTCCTTTTATATTATTGTGTGGAAAGAACCTAAGTAAATTAGCCACACCCTTAATATGAAATATATATGGACATCCTGGATCATTCTCTTATCTATGTCAATCTCAGCCTGGACTAGGCTGGGTCTTCCTGGCCTCTGGTGGGAAGAGCAGAGCCAAATTCTAAGCATCCTCAAGGAACAGCACCCCCTTTGGTTTTTTGGCATCCTCAGAGGCCAGTATCCTCATACCAGACTATATGTCTCTTGTCAGCCAATTAAAAAAAATTACTGGATCCCAGCATAAATACTATGTAATTAAAATATTAATATAGTTTGCAGATAGATGGTAATTTTTAATATACTCCGATCTGTATTCCAGTGAAATTTTGAAGCAGTTTGGAATACATTTCACAGTTCTTAAAATTCCAGAGCTGTTAGTGAACACTCAGATTCCTTTGTCTTAGGATGTGAACTCAGGCACTCTAAGTTTTAAAATAGAAAATAAATGAGATAGTGAGAAAATAGTGAAAAAGTGAGAAAAATAGTGAGAAAGATAGCCAAAAATTTATAAATGTACACTTCTGAAAGATAAATATTGGAGAAATAATTCAGCATTATTTGCCTGTGGGTTCCAAACCTCGTATTCATGCCTGTAAACTGAAGCTAGGGTGACTGTTGTAGCTGGATCAGTTTTTTAACTTCTATGTATTGCAGAGTTGTTTATTTTCAATAGTAAAGGGGAGAGATGATCATAAGCTTAAAACCTGGACAACTTTTTTTTTTTTTTTTTTTTTTTTTTTTTGCAGTACTGGGGATTGAACTCGGGGGCATTCTACCTCCGAGCTAGACCCCCAGCCCTATTTTTTATTCTTTATTTTGAAACCGGGTCTCACTAAGTTGCGGAGTGCCTCACTAGGTAGCTGAGGCTGGCCACGAACCAGGATCCTCCGGTCTCAGCCTCCCGAATGCTGGGATTACAAGCATGCGCCACCACACCCGGCTCCCTGGACAACTTTTTATCTTCTACAAAATATTTTTCAGTCTTACTATTAAGGCATTACTATGCTTTGTGGAATATAGCTTTAAATTCAGCATTGCAAAAACGCCTATATTATATAAAAATTTACCTTCCGTAGTTGTAGATAGAAATGGTTGGTTAAATAATAAATTTTGTTATTCTTTACCAAGCAAGAGTACCTTCATATTTAAAGTGAACTATAAAGCATCCTTGAAAATAAAGGAGCTGAGTTTCCTCTTTGAATGTCTCTTGACTCTTCTGGCTATTTCAGAGTTAATAAAATGAAATTGTCACAGTGTTCCTTTGCTTAATCCTGCCCTCCCTAAGATCCTGGGCCCTTACAAGCCCACAGCATAGCAATGCCTGAAGACATAAATGCTAGGTAATGGGGATAATCTAAAGTATTAAGAATTTTGATTAATTCTATCATTTTTTAATTTAAAGATAATTTAAATCAGACTGTTGCAAAACCAAATGTCACGCCTCCTGCCTCTTATACTTATAAAATGGATGAAGTTCAAAACCGCATAAAGGAAATACTAAACAAGCATAACAATGGCATTTGGATATCTAAGCTTCCACATTTTTACAAAGAATTATATAAAGAAGACCTTAATCAAGGAATTTTACAACAATTTGAACACTGGCCTCATATTTGCACGGTATGTTTTTCCTTATTCTTCCTTCCTTCTGATGTCTCCTGTCTGCCCAGCTTTCAGATCTTGAGTTATTAGTCCTGTCACCTTTTATCCAGGGAGCACAAAGCACTTTACATATGCTGCCTTGTTAATCTTTATCTCTAAGATTAACACATGTTCTTATTTATATGAGAAGTATGTCAAGGTTGAGGGCTCTGTGTGTTATGTTTGCTGCTGTTATATATTTTGTTTTAAATTATATTTAATGTTTGATAATATGTACTGTATACCATTTTGTATTGATTGAATTGCCATCAATAAACACTGATAGCCTTGCCATTTTAATAACTTACTGTAATAATGACTGTAATAATTTTGATTAACCTCTATTTTTATATGCTTATTCTTAAGGGCTTTTTTTGTTTGTTTGCATTAGTGGGGATGGAACCCAGGGGCATTCTATCTCTAAGCTACACCCCTGAACCTATTTTATTCTTTTTGAAACAGGTTCTCACTAAGTTGCGGAGAACCTTACAAATTTCTGAGGCTGGATTCTCCTGTCTCAACCTCCTGGTGCTGAGATTACAAGTGTGTGCCACCACGCCTGGCTAGAATGTGTGTTTTGAAAGGGAGCTTTCTTTTTTTTTTTTTTTTTTTTTGTGGTGATAATGAAGATTGAACCCAGGGGCATTCTACCTCTGAGCCACACCCCCAGCTCTATTTTATTTTTAATTTTTAAACAAGGTTTCACTAGGTTGCTGAGACTGGCCTTGAACCTGCAATCCTCCTGTTTCAGCCTCCCAAACACTGAGATTACAGATCTGTGCAACCATGTCCAGTTGGGCTTTATTTTTTTAATATATTTTGGCTCCAAATGTGTTGGGCAAAGTATAGGCCCTCTCTCTTTATAAGTACCAGGCCTAAAGAAATTATATATTTTTGTAACTATTCTGTCCTCCAGGCCACTGTTACCCACTTGAGTCCCATTCTCATTTCAGGCAGGGGTCATTCATCCATCCACCCATCCCTTTGTTAATACTCCATTCTCTGTGCACCTGCATGTGCCAGACACTGTCTCAAGTGCAAAGAACAGAGGTGATTAAGATGCTTGTAGTCTAGTGAGGGAAATAGATATGGAAAAAATGTTAGGACAATGTGACAAATGTTAAAATATAGAGTATAAAGTAGGGAAATGAAGAAATTTTGGACTCTGGAAATATGGCTCCTATTTTTTTTACATATAAATTCAAAAACATTTAATGTTCACAATATTATTACCTGTGATTTATGTGGAATGTAGAACTTATAATGAGAATTCCCAGGGTTGGTTGCTTTTCAGTTCATTCCATTTTTACTCCATTCGGGAAAGAATTTTCTCCTGGGCACAGGCTCATGGATTTTGATGTATTCCTTCAGCCTTACTCATTCATTCATTCTCTTTCTTTCCTTTTCCTTTTTCTTTTTCTCTTTGGTGCTGGGGATTAAACCCAAGGACATTCTACCTCTGAGCTATACCTCCAACCCTATTTTTAAATTTTTTTTGTCTTTTTGGCACTGTGGATCAAACCCAGGGCGTTGTGCTTGCATAGTGAGCGCTTTACCCCTGAGCTACATCCCAGCCCCAGCCCTATTTTTTTAATGTGCTTTTATTGGTGCGTTGTCTCACATCATAATGTAAATCATGTTGACATTGACATACATGCACACGGCACTTGGTGCCGCCTCCCCCACCTCCCGTTTCCCCCTCCTCCCATACAGAGTACTGAGATTGACATTGGGATTTTCAACTGTTGAATACAAACCGTTGATGTTAGTATTTCCAATAATGAACCTCAGTCTTCCTCCTCCCTTTCCATTTGACCACCTCCCTGGTTCTTCTGAGGTTTCTCCTCCATTATCTGGTATCCCAGTTACTCTCTAGCTTGTGCATATTAAAGTAAACATATGTCCCTTCACTTTCTATGACAGGCTAATCTCACTTAACATAATGTTCTCCAGGTCCTTCCATTTTCTTGCAAATGACATTATTTTATTCTTCTTTATTGCTGAATAGAATTCCATTGTGTGTATTTCCCATAGTTTTGTGATCTATTCATCTGTTGATGGACACCTGGGTTGTTTCTATAATTTAGCTCTTGTGAATTGTTCCCTCCAGCCCTATTTTATTTTTTAATTTTAAACATTTCTTGCTAAATTGCTGAAGGCCTCACCAAGTTGCTGAGGCGGGTCTTAAACTTGCAATCCATCCTCCCATCTTGGCCTCCCAAGTACTGGGATTATAGATATTCTCTACTATACCTAGAAGATAGCCTTATTCTTGAGACTTGAGGAAGCTTCATCAGACTGCTCAATTTGAAGATGTGAGGCTTTTAGTTCTTCTTGGAATGCATATGATTATTTTTTTTAAATCTTTAGACATTCATGAACTTTATAGTAAATTTCTAGTGAACTTAGAGTCTTTTCTTATTGTCAAGATACATATATAATTTGCTGCTAAGTTTTTAAAGGTTTCTTTCAAGTAAAAATGTTTAAAAATAAACTTGCCAGGTTCTTAATATATTAATTTCTGGTTATTTTGTACTGTACATTAATTACTAATAT
>PVLC010015466.1:0-37317 GCA_004027655.1 Graphiurus murinus | reverse complement strand
AAAAAAAAAAAAAAAAAAAAAAAAAAAAAAAAAAAAAAAAAAAAAAAAAAAAAAAAAACATAGCAGTTGAAATAATGATATGAATGTATACAAAATTACCAATTCCAATTTCAAAAACATGCATGGGGAGATGAAGGAAGGGGAAGGAACCAGTAGGAAGGACACCAAGATTTGAGTGCATGTATTCTTCTGTCACTCTATATCCCAATATGATTTATAATTAAAATGGACCAAATAAAAAAAGAAATTAATAAGTTGGGATTCATTATATTTAAGAATTTCAAGAAAGTGAAGAAGCACACCACAATGTGAGAGATATCCTCAGTATGTAGGTTCAACAAAAAGTCAACATTTGGACTCTATAAAGAACTCCTACAAATGAGTAGGAGAAAAAAAATGGACAAAAGATTTGAACAGGCATTTCATACAAAATGATGTCCAAAAAGTCAATAAGCATATGACAAGGCATTTGACAGAGTCATTAACAAACACATAAAATCACAAAGAAAAATACCACAATTATTGTATAAAAAGTATAAAATTACTAAATATCAAACACTGGTGGGAGTTTAACACTATACAACCACATTGTATAATTGGAAACTGGTTGACAACTAAAAATAAGTATACATTTATCTTATGGTTTGGCGGGCAAAAGAACAAACTACTGACACATACTACAATATGGATGAATCTCAGAAACATGATATTGGATCAAAGAAGCCAGACCCAGAAGTGTACATCCTGCACAATTTATTTATATGAGGTTTAAAATAAGCAAAAGCAATCTGTTGTCATGGAAATCAGAATAGCAGCTACCCCAGAGTAAGGCAGTAGTATTTGGCAGTATGTAGGTGAGTAGGCAGGGTGGACAAGGAGAGGACAAAGGATCTTTCTGTTGTGATAGAAATGCTCTACACCTTGATCATGATGGTGGTTATTTAGGTGTATTAATATATAAAAATGTAATGGGTGCTATCCTACAGCTCTAGCACTTCAGCTGTTTGGTCAGATGGCTGCATGAGTTTAGAGGGAGCCTTCATAGACAGAGATATCATATGGAATCTCTAGACCATCCCAATGGGTGACTGATAGGACAAGCTATTGTGATTCTGCACAAGACCTTTCCATCTATAAGAGGAAATGGTACACCTTTCAAAACCCAACCTTTTACATACATACTAATGAGCCTTGGTAGAAAATGGTGGTAAGACATCAAGGAACCCTAAATCCAGAGTTTCCACCCTAGAGCTGAATTGCTATCAGACTCACCACGTCATAAGGTTGAGTGGTCATAGCACCCATCTATCGTATTAAGTATGCTACATGCCTTAAGGCAGAGCAAGTAAGATGATCAGTAAGCCCAGATCTTCGTATCACATGTATCATGGATGCCTCTCTTGGTTGTATAAACAGTTTTCTGGAGAATCCCTACTGCCAACTGACAATATAGTAAACAAGCTAGGAATTTTCCAGTAATGAGTGGGATAGATATATTGGTGCAATACATTGACCGTTTAAGTGTTGGACTTTAAACAGCAGTACTCTCGATGTCGATAGCTGGCAATTTACCTAGCCGATATTTCTGGAGAGAAAAAGTAGTGAGAGTTTGCATGCAATCCTGGAAATTGTCAAATGGTTTGACTGGCTGGTCCTGGACCTGGAAAGAGCACAATTCCAATACTGGGGGAATAGAGGCATGAGGCAGGGATGTGTTAGGGTGCACAATGTATAGGGATATGTGTATCTTACATTATTGCCAACCAGAGACATTATTGCAGAAAAGGTTGAAACAATCAAATACAGGATGATTCTGTCAATAGATGATAGCCATCCTAAGCTCTCAGCCACTCCGGTGGTTACATAGTGAGCAATAAATGCAGTATCCATGGCAACAGAGCTAGACGCTCTGCAACAAGCTAATAACATAGACTGCCCCTCATTAAGGCTGCTTGACTCAGCCTGCCATTCTACTCCGCTAAATCTGTTCTCTCAGCAGCAGAGATCAATGCTGGGCCCTCAACATGGTAATTTTCTCCATCAAGGCCAGTAAGTCCATTGACGGCATGTTGATTGCACCAGATTGTGATTGCAAATGATATATACCAAGTATGGATTTCCCTTTCCTGCTGTGGTACCTTGGTCATCACCTCTATTAGAAGGCTATCAGAGTATCTGATTTATTGATATGTTTCCTGAATCACATTACATGAAATTCAATAGACTCATCACAGTGTAGGAAGATGATAGACACATGATCAAGGACTTGACTGGTTCCAACATCCTCTGTATTTCTCAGAAATTATGACCTGATATAAATTGCAAGATGACACAGAACTCCAAGGCACGCGATTGTTGACAACACCTTTAAGAAGTGGTATCCTATCCTCCACATACACATTATGATAATAATGTAAGCCTCGGTAAAAACCCACAGATTCATTCCTATCTACAAGGGTTGAGAGAACAGAAGTTCCCTCTGCTTTTATAGGGTTTTATCCTTCCCACAACGGGAGGATCAGACATTATCAAAGAGTAAGATATTAAAAAGTAAATTTTGTTCAGTTCTTGTGCCTCATGTTTCTTCCAGACAGGTCAACAATTCCCAGGGCTTCCAAATCCTTACCATGACTGCTCACATATCTCCCTCTGTGCTTGAAGAGGAAGGGTCTGAGTTCCTATCTAAAATGACCAAATGGTTCAGATCTGGGAATTCAGGTTCATTTTCCTACCAGCTTCAGAGTAACTGGGAAACAAGGGAGGACTGAAGGAATTATGGCTGCTGGAATGATTGTCAAAAAATTACTTCACTGTTAAGCCAGGCATGGTGGCTCACGCTTGTAATCCCAGTACTTGGGAGGCTGAGACTGAAGGATCGCAGGTTTGCAGCCAGTCTCAGCTACTTAGTGAGGCCCTCCGCAACTTAGTGAGACCCTGTTTCAAAATAAAGAATAAAAAATATGGCTGGGGATGTAGCTCGGATATAGAATGCCCCTGGGTTCAATCTCCAGTGCCACAAAAAAAAATTACTTCACTGTCAAACAACAAACATGCATGGATCTTTCCATCTTCTAAGTACCCTTGAATGGCTGGAGAATAGAACAACATAATAATTCATGAAATTACATTAAATTCACATATTTATATAGCTGTGGTCTCAGGATATGACTTTATATATGCATGTCCTTTTAGTTATAAAGGCCCTGCCTGTTCTTAAAATATGCCTTCCTCAGAGACAGAAATAGAAACTCAATCCTCTGTGGGCTTGGAGTATAACAATGGTTGGGTTCTTCACGTCTCTATAGGAACCCTGCTGATGCAAGAGAGACCTGTTTTCTCATGCATTACAAAAGCTCTCCTGACAATTGGAAAAGGTGCCTTGTGGAGGTGGTAAATTAATAAAGCTTTTCCTTCCAAAAGGCAACCCACAGAGCCAAGGTTCTTCCTTGGCAGCTCATGGACAAACACCAAAGCTTCCAGGACTATCAGTAAAGTCAGCCACATTGTAGAGACATTTTTGTTTTCTGCATGAAGATTTATGGGAGCCCAACACAACAACCATCTCTAGACACCTTGGTTTCCTAATTTTCCTTGTGAGTTCTGGTCAAATATAATGTAATGTCATTTTCATTGCTGATTTGATTTTACTGTCGCAGTAGAAAGTACATTTCTACTCTTTTAATGCTCAACTTCTACTCATCGATAGCTTTAGATAACAGTATAATTTCAGCAAAATATATTAATGGATATAAATGTACTATCAGTCTATTATTACTATAATCAGCATATGAATAGTTCTTCCTTTCAGGTAGGTATTTTTAAGATGAAGACACGTCTGTGCACAAATGACTTTCTGGTAAAAATTTGATATTGACAAAAGAGACTAGCACTTCATTTTTTAAAAAGCTAGCATTAGTGTCACATATAGAAGTAAATAAAAAAAGTGTTTTTTATTTATTCATTATACATAATCTTATAATGCCACACAGTCTAGACAATGGACAGGAGTTCAGAGTTTTACTCATTAACAGACCCACTGTAAGAATGAGGTTAAATAACTAATGGGACATATGCAAATACCCGAGTATCACTTTATTTTCACCAGCTTGAACATGTGCTTACTTTTGGAATGGCAATTGGAGAAGTCCAATGTAAATAGAATGATTTATTATCGCATTTGGCAGTCTTAGATTTTATAATTTTAGGACCATTAAATCGAGAATAATTGTTTATTCCTGCTATCTCCCAATAAGTTGATTTTACATGCAAGTTGAGAGTAAAATATAAGTAAGAAGAAAAAATATCATGTTGGTATTTATATTTTTACTGTGGAATCATGGAGTTAGAAAGGTGACTTAGCTCAATCTCAGAGAATTTAAAGACACCTTCTGCAAAATTTCTCACAAAAGATAAGTTATTTCTTTATGTAACATTTCTCATAGAAGAAGACGAGCCATTGCCAATCACCTGCAGAGACATTGTCCACAACTGTATTATAGAACATTTATCTATATTCTATAAAATGACTAGACTGATCTGGTTTTCACGTCTTGGTAACAACACAGTATAAATCCTCCAGTCATTCACAGAAATGCTCATCCTTACCTCAAGTGTGAAAAACTAAATAGCAAAAAATAAGACTTTATATTGAAACTAAGTCTTTATCCTTTCATAATAAAGGATTGTGTGGAATATTTATTGTAGAGATGATAGTTGATACAGAAGTAGAGGTGTGTGTAGACACATCGGTAAGAGATGAATGGTCAATGGTGCATTTAGCCAGCGGTATGTCTAATCTTGACAAAGTTGGCCCTTCCAAGAAACCTTCCAAGCTGGGCATAGTGGTACATGCCTGCAATCCCAGTACTTGGGAGGCTGAGACAGGAGGATCACAGTTCTGGCCACCCTCAGCAACTTAGTGAGGACTTTAGCAACTTAGTGAGACCCTGTTTCAAAATAAATAAAATAGGGTTGAGGGTGTGGCTCAGAGATAGAATGACTCTGGGTTCAATTCCCAGTACCATAAAAAAAAGAGGAAGGAAGGAAGGAAGGAAGGAAGGAAGGAAGGAAGGAAAGAAGGAAGGAAGGAAGGAAAGAACTTTCCAACTAAAGCTTAAACTTAATGTGGTTTTAAAATTTTGACATGTATATTAGTGAGGTTCCATTATTTCTGGGGAGAAAAACAGAGAATAACTGAATAATATAAACCAATAAAAGCAGAATTTATTTGAAAAATATGAGGTAGCCCACTGCATCAAACAAATTTATGAATTAGATTAAGTGATATCAGACAGTATATTTATTCTGAAATACCCTTCATTAAAAATATTAGCAACTTCAAAAAAAGAAATATAGGTGCATGTGTGCATATATATATATATATATATATATATATATCTTTTCTTTTAATTTGCCTTAAGGTAACAAAATAAAATCTTTAAATATCCATTGAAAAACACAGACACTCACTGCAGCTATCTCTGGACACTTTCCTACCCACAAAAAAAAAAGTACCAATCGAGTTAACATAAATCTGTGTGTAAACTCTTCTCCTGAACCATAATCATTAATTAACTCAGTTTGCTCTGTCACAGGGATATGGGAAACAACATAACATCCATCACAGAGTTCATCCTGCTAGGATTTTCTCTTGGTCCACGCACGCAGGTGCTCCTCTTTGGGCTCTTCTCTTTGCTCTACACTTTCACCCTGCTGGGGAACGGGGCCATCCTGGGGCTCGTCTGCCTGGACTCCAGGCTGCACACCCCCATGTACTTCTTCCTCTCCCACCTGGCTGTCGTCGACATGGCCTATGCCTGCAACACGGTGCCCCAGATGCTGCTGAACCTCCTGGACCCAGCCAAGCCCATCTCCTTCGCCGGCTGCATGACGCAGACCTTTCTCTTTCTGACTTTTGCTATCACAGAATGTCTCCTGCTGGTGGTGATGTCCTATGATCGCTATGTGGCCATCTGCCACCCCCTCCGATATTCTGCCATCATGAGCTGGAGAGTCTGCACCGCCCTGGCGGTGGCTTCTTGGACCATTGGAATCCTCCTGTCCTCAATTCATCTGCTCTTACTTCTACCTCTACCCTTCTGTAAGTCCCAGAAAATCAACCACTTTTTCTGTGAAATCATGGCTGTTCTCAAACTAGCCTGTGCAGATACCCGCATCAATGAGAACATGGTCTTGGCGGGGGCAGTGTCCGTGCTGGTGGGACCACTTTCCTCAATCGTAGTCTCATACATGTGCATCCTCTGTGCCATCCTGAGGATCCAGTCAGGGGAAGGTCAAAGAAAAGCCTTCTCCACCTGCTCCTCCCATCTCTGTGTAGTTGGACTCTTTTACGGCACAGCCATTATCACGTATGTTGGGCCCAGGTATGGGAACCCCAAAGAGCAGAAGAAATATCTCCTCCTGTTTCACAGCCTTTTTAATCCCATGCTCAACCCTCTGATTTATAGTCTCAGGAACTCAGAAGTAAAGTCTACTTTGAGGAGAGTGCTGAGAACGCAGAGAGGCTCATGAGAAGATTATGGCATCAGCATTGTGGTTAACATGAGTGATAACATGTATTCCAAGAGGATCCTAACCAGGAAAATCACCTTAGACCTTATTTAAGACAAAGTTGTCTCCTGCCCTGCCACCGAATGGCTAATTCCGTACATGTGGGATAAATTCTAGAAATCTATGTCTTCAAATATTATTAACAGCAGATCATGATGCAACTAACTAATCTCTACCAGGGATTTGGAAGTCACACTATTCCAAAACAATGCCCTTTGTAATAGCCTAGTAAACTTATGATCCAGCTCCCTATCTTCAAAAATGTTTAACTCAAGATTCTCATCCCTCTAGACTTTAGAAATGCCTCTGTGACCCTAAAGGCTTGGAAATGACTGGATATTAGATGCCTCACTGTAGTGCTT
The DNA here is from genome assembly GCA_004027655.1 of Graphiurus murinus. NCBI lineage: Eukaryota > Metazoa > Chordata > Mammalia > Rodentia > Gliridae > Graphiurus > Graphiurus murinus. Next base: position 30,385 of record PVLC010015466.1, on the reverse strand, counting down.
ACAATTTGTGTTAGTATAGTGTAAGCTGGAAAAATTCTTTTGGTAAGCTGGGTGCAGTGGTGCATGCCTGTAATCCCAGTACTTGGAAGACTGAGACAGGAAGGTCGCGGGTTTAGGACCAGCCTCAGCAATTTAGTGAAACTGTATTTCAAAAAATAAAAAGGCCTGGAAGTGTCACTTAGAGATAGAATGCTCCTGGGTTCAACCCCCAGGAGGAAAAAATGTTTCAGCTAGGAAGAATTCTATTCCAGTTTTTTAACCAGTACTTTCTATAGTTATTTGATCACATAGACTTTTTTTCATAAGTTTATTACAGTTTAACCATTTTCTAGAAAAGATCCTGACTTTAATTGATGTATTATGAATATTTTCTGAAACTGTATTGCAAACTGGGTTCTTCTGCCTGCAAAGTGAGCCTTTACAGAGGACATACATCTGAGCACAGCAGCCTCAATAAGCCTGTGAGTACTCTGCTCTGATTACAGACAGTGAAGGCCACCGTCTCTACTCTTCAATGGTAGAGCTTTTAGAGATAAAGAACACAACCATCTCCTTCATTTGAATCAGCATGCCTTGACAAGCCTCAGGAGATGACCTCCTTCGATTTCACAATCTTCCAAATTTGAGATTAAATGTGATATATATGGGAGCAGGAATGTGGCTTAGTGGTAGAAAGCTCACCCAACATTCGCAAGGTCCTGAGCTCTGTCCCCAGCACCACAAAATATATAATGCATATTACATATATAATTCTGTGTACATTTTCCTGTGTCTTCCCACTGCATAGAATCAATATACTTTGTTTCAGAGTTTTCAAAATATAACACATTTTCTCACATAAATCTGGAAAAAATTTCAAAACATACTACCTATACAGTTAAAAGCCCTGACAGCTCAATGTGCCATAGAAAACAATTTCAAATTATTTATATTACTAGGCTTAAGTTTGTTTTGTAACCACTTATATTTAAGTTATTATCTTCAATTTTTTTTAATTTTTATACCATGAAATAGAGCTGGGAATGGTGGCACATGCCTGTAATCACAGTATTTGGGAGACTGAGACAGAAGGATCACAGGTTTGAGCTAGCCTCACTAGTGAGGTCCTCCACAACTTAGTGAGACCCTGTTTCAAAATAAAATAGGCCTGGTAATGTGCCTCAGAGATAGAATTCTCCTGGGCTCAATCATATGCATACAATTAAATATATATGTAATATCCTAAAATAATATATATACCCTAAAATAACTTTTTTTTATAACTAATGACCTGAGGTTATTAAATACACAACTGTTATGGGTTAGCCTGAGGTCTTAGCCTTAGCATAAGTAATATCACATCGCTACCCTACGTGACCCAGCTAGTCACACATAACTGCTTGTTTGGCTTCTATAACTTCTACTTGACTCACACCTGCAGGAACAGCCTGTTAGGAACTTTCCATCCTTGTCACAACTAGGATGCATATAATAGAAGGATCCATCTTTGTCACAACCAGGATATGTGTGTAATAAAAGGGGTTGACGTAGTTTGCTGACCTTAATGCACAATACTGTTTTGTGCCTTCTGAATGTTACGCTTGGCTACCACCCCTGCTGTGCCAGCCACCCTGCTGTGAGAACCTAAACTTTTCACCCTGAGCTTATGGTTTGTCTGTGTAAAAGTAGCCCAAAACAGCCATTCAGCACTGCACTCAGGTTCAGTGCCCAGTGCAGTCCTGGCCAGTTAATAGTTTCTTTTGGCTATTTTTGGGTCTGAGTGGTCTTCCCCAGTGGTCCTACATAATAACACAACTATATCCTAAAAATACCATTTCCACAAGTGCTGTTTTAGTTTCCACAATAGAAAAACTAAACATTTTTCTCTTACATGTTACTTTCCAGATTTCTACATTTTCTGTGGCACCCAGGAACATCAAAAGAGAAGACCATAATCTTCCAATGGTTGTAGATGTTCCCAAAATTTTCACAAGATCAGGAACTATATTTTGTGTCCTTTAATGCTTGTTTCATCTCACAGTGGATGTGTGGTATCAGACCACAGGGTGGCAAATTCTCAAAATTTGATAACTGCAACAGATTCTCCCCAAGTATATGTGTGTTAACACCCCCGAGTCAGAAATCACACTGTAAGGAACTAATTAGTTTAAAATTTGCATGATTAATTGATATGAGCTTTCCAAAATAACTGTCCTGCTATGTCAAGTGAAATACATATATATGACAATATATTAAGTAAAAAGTCTTCTCAGTCCAGAAGAGGCAGGATGCTTTCAGGGAAAGCTATCTAGGAGAGGGTCCTTTCTTCCCTTACCAGGAGAGATTGAACTCAGAATCTCCCTACTTCAGAATAGAGATTAGAGCAGATTTGCAACAGATGACCCACATTGATTGATAGTTTGGGTGCTAGAAGACCCTCCCTTCAGGCAGGTCCTAATGAGCCCCACTGGGACACCTTAGCCCCTCTTTGGACCCCACTCAACCCCATGTCTCCTGAACCAGCTCTCACAGCATCTTCATGCCTTGGAGTGTGACTTGCAATCACAAGATGTTCAGGGTCCTTTCTCCCCACATCTGCTGCAGCATGGGGACCCAGATGACATCAGGGAGAAGCTGGACTGCAGAGGTGAAGACCAGGAGCTCAGGTATGCTCCCCTGGTCCTGCTTCCTGCAGGTTCTCCTGAACCTCTGGAGACTGGGGGATGAATGAGGGCAGTGCTGGGTTCCTGAGATGCAAACAGTGCCAAGTATTCAGGGACTCCAATGAGAGCTGTTATCTCAGAGGTATGCTCTGTGTCACCTAATTGTATACCTTGCTGGGGAGGAGAAGAGAAATAACAACAATAACAATAAGACAATTGCTTTTTCTCTTCTTTCCAGCAGAGATGGGCATGTTCAAAGTCTTATGGGCCAACCCCTCCAGTATGTCCTCAAGAGCTGCCAAGTAAGTTGAACCCATCAGATAATAAAAACTTTTTTTCTGCAGATTCTGCTGCATTTCAATCAGGAACAGAAGCCAGAATTCTGTAGCTCTCGGAGAAGCTGAGAAAAAGGGCCCATGTTCCAATCTGCAGGTGCTTCTCCTCCTGAGCTCCTTGAATCCAAATGTGGAAAACAACCAAGTTGCTTTTTTTTACTTTACCACCAAATTCCTCTTTGATATGTTGTCATATCTAGTCTTTGGCTGAATATTGCTGTAGCTTGAAAAATCAGAAGAGAAATAATTTATCTCAGTAATGAACATGTAGGCTTCATCAGTCATATTCTATACTGCTAGTTCTATGTAACAAATATATGCATCATTTATGGACAAATTATGTAAAGGTACTTAGTAGTTACCATTTTGCTTCCTTGGTGGATAAATAATCATGTGGTAGAAATGTGCTGGGGCATGATAACACTAAGAAGTAAGAAATTTTTGTATTATGGATTTAATTGAAATACATGCAATAATATAATCAAAGGAGATTGAGTATGGAAGAGTACACTATGCAGTGATGTTACATTTCATGAAAATGAACATATGTTGGTTATTTTATGAATTATGCATTTCATTCTTGTCAGCACAACCATAACATATACTGAATTCAGGAGGGTACATTTCTTACAATGGATTATGAAACCAAATGGATATTAAATCTATTTCTTATACTTACCTGCCACTGAATATAGCATTCTAGACAATGTCAGGCACTTAGATGGTACTCAATAAATACGTGTACATGTTAGAATTTCTGTGGCCAGGAGGACAAGTTGTTTTTCTTTGTGGTGGTGATGGAAAGAGGACAGAAAAGGGACAGAGGTGGTAGGTGACAATGTAGCAAAGTGGGTGAAGAATGAGACAGTTGATATTGCTTTAGTAATGCATTTATTTCTAGAAGGTTTTTATGCTTAATGCCTACTTTTGTGTTAATTTCTTTCTTCCTTCTGAAGCACATTATGAGAATAAAACCTTCACAAGAACAGAATCAGCTAGTTGCTATACTTTGTGCTCCTATAGTGTCAAGTACACAGGCAAATATGACCAGTTCTGGTCTATCTTTAATGTGTTATTGAGTAGATTGTCATGACATGGAAATGACTCTCAGTTCTTCTTCCTAATGCAGAATAGTACCTATACCTAGAAGAATCACATACCATACCCGGTAAGACAACTTGGCAAAGTCTCAGCTTGCAACTGTGAATTCAATAAAATGAATTAGTTGTCATTTCTCCCTTATAACTTACAAGAAAACAGCCTTACAATTCAAGTGCGTTATAGATTAACAGTAGTGGATCATTTTAAGGATTCTGCTTCCCTATCCACTACTGTAGAAAAGAAACTGCCAGTTCATCAAACTGAGAAATTTTATATTATTATTATTATTATTATTATTATTATTATTGATTTACTTTTTAAAATATAAGGTCTACAAAGTTCTCATGTTTTCATCATAAGTAAAGAAATAAGTTCCACCTTACATATTTACTTTGGGATTTTAGAGTTATCATTTATAAACTGGATAAAAATTTGCCATTTTTTAATCCTGAATTTTCACATATATAAGTTACTGTGCATTGTAATGCTTGAAATTTACCTTTGGAACTCAGTGTAGAGTCACCTCCTTCCCTCCCTCCAGCTCCCTGAAAATTTAATCCATTTCATTTCTCTTTGATTATTAGCTAATATTAGGTATGTTACAGAGACATCAAATAAAATTAGAACAAAATAGATAAAAGAAATGTGTTTCCTAATTCAAGTATTTAGCACTAGATGAATCTTTCAGTTGCTTTTATTACATTTTAAAGATCCTAGTTTATATAGATCACCAGACATGAAGTACTTTTGAATAGTAGCTTTTCATTTCTGTTGGGAGGAATGGGCTGAACTTGGCATTATATTATATAGTAGAATATATATGTTTGAAAAACAGATATCATAGGACACCAATACTTTAGTGTTTATTCATTTGTTCATATTTATTTGTCTTTTTTAGCCATTTGAATATCTTTTTATTTTTATCCTCTTATTGATGCACTGTGATTACTGGTGCATTGTAATCTTGGTGAGGTTAAAGTCACACAAACATGCGTTCAGGTCATGGTGTGGACTATCTTCAGGTCTAACCCCCTACCCCTGTCCCCATTCATAACAATGAGATTGGAAATGACAACTTCATACATGAGCACAACATAATTTGAACTGTTTCTTTTACTAGCTCTTCCTTTTCCTGTCTTCATCTCCCTCCCCCATCACCTTCCATTATTCTACTGGTCACACTCCTCAGTTATCTAAAGTTGCTTTTGCTTCCTGTTTTCTCTTTAACTTCCACCTATGAGAGGAAACCTATGACCCTTGGCTTTCTATCAATCACTTTACTAAGTGATTGATCTCACTTAGAAAAATGTTCTCAACAAATGTATATTAATTGACAGCAATATAAAATATACAAACCTACTTTACTGCTTTAAAGTGAATCAAGATTAAAACAATATATATAATAAACCCCTTCCTATTCACTAACTCAAAGCATTCCACATTCTATACATGTATCAAAACATCACATTACACTCCACAAATGTATAAAATTATGATTTTATAAAAAAAATTAAAAATGAGATGTTGCTGTTTTATAATTTTAATTTTCTTTGGATGAAGCATTTTCAATGAAGTTAATACCTATAAAATTATTTTAACTAATTTTCTGGATCCCAAAAGTTAAACACATTCTATCTGTTCTTTAACCTAACTATATAAACTCACCTGATGCAAATGTCATTAGATTTAAAACAGAAAAAAACAAAAACAAAAACACTGCAGTCAGAGGCAGTGATCAGTGATCCCCAAGCCCAGTGGCACTTGTCCATTTTCTCACAACTGCACTTGCCCCATCCAAGACCTTTAAGAGTTAGGTACCCAACTTGCAAATCATTTACCAATTTTTTTATTAAAGCTATTGACTCATATTAGGGAGATAACTTGTAGGCAGAATACTATAGTGATAGATACATACCCTTGTTTATAGCAGCAAAATTCATAATAGCCAAGTTACAGAACAAACACAAGTGTCTCTCAACAGATGAATGGATAAAGAAAATGTGGCATATACAGACAATTAAATTTTACTCAGTCATACAGAACAAAATTATGTCATTGGCAAGAAAATGGATAAAACTGGAAAACATCATGCTGAGCAATATAAGTAAGACTCAGAAAATCAAAGGCGGCATGGTTATTCCCATGTGTGAAGGGTAGAGGGAATAAAAGGAAAGAAAAAAGAGCCATGACAATAAGGAGAGCCCTAAGGAAGGAGGAAAGAAGAACAAGAGGATGTATGGGAAAGGAAAACAGACGAAATAATGATGTATAACAATGTAAATTCTTCACTATCGATCTCATTATCACATACATCAAATACAGTACATCAATAAAAAAATACAATAAAAGTAAAAAGTAGACCAAGGGCAGGAGGTGACAAAACCGCTGCTGAGCTCCGATGCCACTTTTACTCTTGGAGGTGTCTCGGCATCACAAGGACCTTGTGAGGGGAAAGGAAACACAAATATAAGATTACAGAAGTCAGGTTACTAGAGGTCAGTTTCAAGATGATGTCTGAGTGAAATACCTCTCTCCAGACGCTGTGAGTTTGAATCAAATTTGCCATAAAACAGCTTCTTAACAGAAGGAAAAAAGGCAAAAAAAAAAAAAAGTGAAATTTGAACCACAATTAAAGAAGACCCAGAGAGCTGATCAGGGAGAGCAAAGACCATCTTGAGGTGGCTCGGCACCCGCCATGGAACCAGGCTGTGGAACCGGGCCCTGGAACTGTGGCGGCCAGCCAGATGCCGGGATCTACAAACACTGCGGCAGAACCAGCGACCAGCCCAGGCATGGAGTGAGCACCTCCAGGACTCCATGCTCTACCCAGGTGGGGATCCCTGCACCATCCACAGCGACCGGAACGTTTGTGACGACCAGGGTAAGCTCCCGCGGGACCGCCCCAGCGCACCTCTCCAGGGCCAGGACGACTGACTGCACAACAGAGCTTGAACCAAAACGACCACAAATGCAACCTCTTGACAGAGGGAAAGAGGAGCTGAGTGGCTGAAAAGTGAGCAAGGCAACGAGAACAACTGAACAGAACCCAGGGAGAACAAGGGAGCCGGCTCCCGCTGTGAGCCAGCGGCAGACATTTTGCATGCCACCTCCTCCCAGCCAACTTCTGCCAACTATGCTACTTGAAGAGGACATAGGACCAACACTACAACACATAGGCACAGGTAAAAACTTTCTCAACAAGACCCCAAAAGCACAAGCAACTCAAAGGAAGATCAATACATGGGATTGCATTAAACTGAAGAGCTTCTGTGCAGCAAAGGAAACTATCAAAAACCTCAACAGAGAGCCTACAGAGTGGGAGAAGATTTTTGCCAGTTACTCTTCCTATAGAGGTCTAATATCTAGGATATACAAAGAACTCAAGGAAATCACAGCTAAGAAAGCAAATAACCCAATCAAAAAATGGGCAAAGGATCTAAATAGACACTTCACAAAAGAAGAAATACAAATGGCCAATAAATGTATGAGGAAATGTTCCACATCATTGGCAATCAGGGAGATGCAAATCAAAACTACCTTGAGATTTCACCTAACTCCAATCAGAATGGCAATCATAAAAAACACGAACAACAACAACTGCTGGCGAGGGTGTGGAGAAGTGGGAACCCTAATACATTGTTGATGGGATTGCAAACTAGTGCAACCACTTTGGAAAACAGTATGGAGGATCCTCAGACGAATGGGAATGAACCCTATCATATGATCCAGCAATACCACTTCTGGGTATCTACCCAAAAGAATGGAAACCAAACTATCAGACCAATGCATGTGTATCTATGTTTATAGCTGCACAATTCACAATAGCCAAACTATGGAAGCAGCCAAGATGTCCATCGACAGATGAATGGATTACAAAACTATGGGATATGTACACGATGGAATTTTACTCAGCCATAAAGAAAAATAAAATCATGTTATTTGCAGGGAAATGTATGCAACTGGGAAGCATTATGTTAAGTGAGATGGGAGCAAGGGTGAGGGAGCGGGGTGGGAATTGGGGAAGGGGTCAAATGAGAAATGTGTGCACATGTGTCATTATCAATTTGTACCTAACGAAGATGTATGCTTACAATGCACGAATTATTACAATAAAAAAAAAAAACAAGAAACAGCAAGTAAACTACTTTTAAAAAAAGAAAATATTAGACTGGTTCAAAAGAACAAGTACTCTATGAAATTCTTAATTATCATGGAGATACTGAGCCATAGTTAACTGCACAGAAAAAAAATAGGCTTTTATAATAAAAGCTAACATTTAAATTAGTCACTTACAGATGAATTTAAGGACTGATTTTTCTATGTCTGTGAGGAGCGTCCTTGGCAATTCATGGGTATTGCATTGAATTTGTAGATCAGTTTTGGGAGGATGGCCATTTTGATGATATTTATTCTGCCTATCCAAGAGCATGGTAGGTCCTTCCATCCCCTAAGGTCTTCATCGATTTCTTTCTTCAGCTTTCTATAATTTTCCTTATAGAGGTCTTTAATCTCCTTGGTTAGGTTTATCCCTAAGTATTTTATTTTTCGGGGTGCTATTGTGAGTGGGATTGCTTTCTGGATTTCTTTTTCGGTTGATTTGTGGTTGGCATATAAAAAGGCTTCTGATTTTTGATTTTTTTTTTTTTTTTTTTTGCGGTACTAGGGATTGAACTCAGGGGCGTTCTACCTCTGAGCCACACCCCCAGCCAGCCCTATTTTTTATTCTTTATTTTGAAACCGGGTCTCACTAAGTTGTGGAGTGCCTCACTAGGTAGCTGAGGCTGGCCTCGAACCCGGATCCTCCGGTCTCAGCCTCCCGGGCCGCGCCCGGCTCCGGCTTCTGATTTTTTAAGATTGATTTTGTATCCGGACACCTTACTGAATTTGTTGATCAGTTCTATAAGTTTTTTGGTTGAGTTTGTTGGGTCTTCTAAGTATATGGCACTCACTACTTAACGATAGCACTTTTCAGGGATCATTTCATTTAGTCATTATGACCATTCCAATAAGAAGGCTCTATTATCACTCTAGTTTATATATTCGTGCATGCCAGAAAGTCGCACATGTTGGACTTTCACTTAGATAGTCTGGATCCCAAGGCCTCTGGGGTTTACCACAAGGAGTTACTACAGTATATCAGTATCAGAGTTATAAAATAATTAACAAAGATAATTGCCCCAGGTAGGATGTGTTAGGTGAAGGCTTTATTTATTTATTTATTTTTGCCTAACGTGTGTCCTGGTGAGCCATCTGTGGTCCATAAAGCCTGGTGGACCACAGGTCACATATGAGAAACTGGTTTTCCTAGAGGATGAAATCTATGTGCAGAGTCACACAATGAGTGAGACATTTAGAGAAACCCAGAACATGAGGCTGAGAATAAAAAAGTTTTCATTGAGCATGCAGATTTAGTTCAGCTGAGCTAGACACCCCTAGTTAATCTCTCTTTTTCCTTCTTTCTCTGTCCAGAAAGGGATCTGCCTTTGCTAAAGTTAGCAGCTTGATTCTAAATAGATATGTGAAAAATGTGAGTATATAAACAAGAAAGAACTGTGACTCAACTCAGGATACACAGCCAGAAGCCTGGCCATGAGCTGGACAACAAATCAAATAAGCAAAGAGAAGATGTATGGCGCCATCTCACACTGATGCTGCAGGGATGGAAAAGAATTAGAGAGGTTGTTTCATTGAATTTTATCTACAAAGAGCCCTTTACCAAGATGTATGAATTTAGATTTCATTTTCTGTGTTTAAAATTGTAACAATCTTTTAGGTGGTATTTACACAGTACGTCTGACCTGAAAGTTTGATAATATCAATCAAGCACATGTGATGGCAGACAGTTTTAATTCCAGATATACTGAGACCTTGCAAAAGTTTCTTCTTGGAGAATATTAATATTGAATTAGATCTCAATCACAGTGGCCATAAAGGAATTGTAAACATGTTAGAAGGCATTAAGTACTTAATATAAAAGATAAAATAATGCATATTCCCCCTTTGTTTTATAGAATAGAGATCATGAGGTTTTTTTTTTCCAAATGGGAGTAATGTAATGCTAAATCCTATGACTGTGCTATGTCACAGAGGTGGCTGTACTAGCAAAGCAACCTGTGGAGGATATTAATTCTTCCATATTTTATAAGAGGCCAAGGATAATAATAATAATACAAACTACTGGAAATATTGAAATCTGTGAGTGGCAGTCAGTTTCTCAGCCATCTGAAATTACCCCCCACCGCAATGTCTTTAACATGTGGTATAGTCACTGCTATCATGAACTTATAGGATGATTGTTTTTTTAAAAAAATTTTTATTAATGCATCATAGTTATATATTGTGATGAGATTTGGAGTGATACATTCATGTGTTCACAAAAATATCTCTTAATATGTCTGCATACTCTTTGCTTGGGAATGTAGATAAGTACCTCTCAGATGTTAGTGTGCATAGAAATTATCTAGGGAACTTGTAAAATGTAGATTCTGATTCAGGAGATGTTTTGGTCAGCATTCTGACCACTGTTACCCAAACATCTGTCATGCAAAATGTACAGGAAGAAAGTTTTATTTACTCAAAGATCTAAAGAGCTCAGAAGTCATAGTACAATTCTGAGCAGGCTTCCAAGCCAGAAGACCTAGCTATACAGCCTCAGGGCATCATGTCAGGGAGCAGAGAGCAATGGGTTAGAAATCTGCATCTGGGCATCCCTGAACATAGGCTGTCTTGGGCCACACCCACAGGGACACATCCCCTCCAGCCCTACCCAGACACAGAACATGACTGTCTCCAGAGCATGAGGTCCAGGGAATAATTTAAATTCAAACTGTAACAGGAAATCTGAATAGGATGGGCAGAAAATCAAATTACTAAGCATCTCATATACCTTGCTGATAGTGGATCCACAGATCACACTTTGAATATTTATGACACAGGGAAACCTTGATAAATCTGTGGTCCTTAAGGAAAAAAATGAAAAAAAAAAAACATTCACATGTGATCTCATAGGACAATCCAGCCGTGACGTTTTCCCAGATCAGGGAAAACCCTTCACTTCCTTGACTTTTCCAGAAACTTTTTTAATGTGCTTTTATTGGTGCATTATGGTCTCACATCCTAATGTAAATCATGTTGACAATAACATACTTGCACACAGCACTTGGTGCCCCCCACCCGGCCTCCCCACCACTCATACAGAGTACTGAGATTGGCATTGGGATTTTCACATATGTACATACCCTCGATATTAGTATTTCCAATAATGAACCTTAGTCTTCCCCCTCTGCTTCCCTTAGACCACTTCCCTGACTCCACTGAGGTTTCTCCTCCATTATCTGGAGTCCCTCTGGTGTCCCAGTTACTCCCTAGCTTGTACATATTAAAGAAAATATATGTCCCTTCACTTTCTGTGACTGGCTAATCTCACCTAACATTATGTTTTCCAGATACTTCTATTTTCTTGCAAATGACATTATTTTATTCTTCTTTATTGCTGAGTAGAATTCCATTGTGTGTATTTCCCATAGTTTTGTAATCTCTTCATCTGTTGATGGACACCTGGATTGGTTTCATGATTTGCTATTATGAATTGTGCTGCTATAAACATAGGTATGCATATATTACTGTAGTTCTCTGGTTTCAACCTCTTTGGAAAGATACCCAGGAGTAGTATAGCCAGATCATATGGTGAATCCATTCCCAGTTTCCTAAGGAATCTCCACACTGATCTCCATAGCAGTTAAACTAGTTTGCAATCCCACCAACAGTGTAGAAGAGTTCCTACTTCCCTACATCCTCACCAATATTTATTGTTATTTGACTTTTTGATGATTGCCGTTCTGATTGGGGTTATTTTGAATCTCAGTGTAGTTTTGATTTGCATCTTCCTAATTGTGAATGATGTTGAACATTTTTTCATGTATCTATTTGCCACTTGTATCTCTTCTTTTGTGAAGTGTCTATTCAATTGAGTTGCACATTTCTTGATTGGGTTGTTTTTCTAGTGCAAAGTCTTTTAAATTCTTTCTATGTTCTAGATATTAATCCTCTGTCAGAGGGATAGCTGGTAAAGATCTTCTCCCATTCCACAGGCTTTCTCTTTAGACTCTTGATGGTTTACTTTGATGTGCAGAAACTTCTTAGTTTAATGCCAGGCCACGTATTAATTTTTGTTTTAGTTTCCTGAGCTTTGGAGGTCTTGCTGAGGAAGTTTCTACCTGTGCCTATATGTTAGAGTATTGAACCTATGATCTTCTCTAGCAGCTTCATCCTCTCTGGTCTAACTTCCAGATCTTTGATCCCTCTTGAATTGATTCCTGTGCAGGGTGTGAGGTGTATGGATTTAGTTCCACTTTTCTACAAATGGATAAACCAGCTTTTTTCAACACCATTTGTTGAAAAGGCTGTCTTTTCTTCAGCTTATGTATTTGGCCTCTTTGTCGAAGATCAATTGACTATAACTGTTTGGATTTGTTTCTGTAACTACTATTCTATTCCATTGGTCCATGTTCCTGTTTTTATGCCAATACCACGCTGTTTTAATTACTATAGCTCTATAGTATAATTTGAAGTCAGGATTTGTGATACTTCCTGCATGGTTCTTATTGATGAGAATTGCTTTGGCAATTCTGGGTCTTTTGTTTCTCCAAATGAAATTTATGAAATTTATGACTGATTTTTCTAGGTCTATGAAGAACGACATTGGTATTTTGGTAGGGATTGCATTGATTCTGTAGATCACTTTTGGTAGAATGGGCATTTTGATGTTATTTATTCTTCCTATCCAAGAGCAAGGGAGATCTTTCCATCTTCTAAGATCTTCTTCCATTTCTTTCTTTAGTGTTTTATAATTTTCATTGTAGAGGTCTTTTACTCTGTGGTTAGATTTATTCCTAGGTATTTTATTGGTTTTTAGGTTATTGTTAATGGAATTGTTTTCTGTATTTCTTTCTCTGTGGATTCATGATTGGCATATAAAAAAGCTACCGATTTCTGATTTTTTTAGATTGATTTTGTAAGTTATTTGGGTCTTCTAGATATAGGATCATGTCATCCGCAAATAAAGATAATTTTAATTCTTCTTTTTTATTTGAATTCCTTTGATATACTCCTCTTGTCATATTGCTCTGGCAAGAGTCTTGAGAACTACATTGAAAAGAAGTGGTGATAGTTGGCATCCTTGTCTTGTTCCTGATTGTAAATGGAATTCCTACAGTTTTTCCCCATTCAATATGATGTTGGCTTTGGGTTTATTTTATATTGCCTTAATGATGTTGAGATATGTTCCTTCTACTCTGATTTTCTGCAATGTTTTTAGCATGAATGGGTGTTGGATTTTGCCAAATGTTTTTTTCAGTATCAATTGATATAATCATGTGATTTTTGTTCCTAGTTCTATTTATGTGGTGAATAATCTGCCTAGGAGGGGCCGTCTTTCCAGGAGTGAACAGACTGAATCCAGCACTACCCCCCTATTTCATAGCAAGATTAGAGAATACTTCCCATGGGTGACCTGCATTGGTGGTGTGTGCCCTAGAAGACTCTCTCTTCAGGCAGGTCCTAATGAGCCCCACTGGGACACCTCGGCCCCTCCTTGGACTCCACTCAGCCCCATGCCTCCAGAGCCAGCTGTGCACAGCATCTCCACACCTTGGAGTGTTACTTGTAATCATAGGATTTCCAGGTTTTTATCTCCCTACTTTTGCTGCAGTGCAGGGGCCAGTACTACATCAGGAAGAAGCTGGACTGCAGAGGTAAAGGCCAGGACCTTGGGCATGCTCCCCTGGTCCTGCTTCCTTCAGGTTCTCCTGAAGCCTTTGTAGACTGGGGGATGAGGGAAGCATTGGGATTCCTCAGATTCAAGCAGTGCTAAGTAAATGAGGGCTCTGATGAGAGCTACTGTCTTTGAGGTGTGCTCTGTGACTGTCTGTGTTTCCTAATTGCGTATCCTGCTGGGAGGAAAACAGAAATAGAAAAAGACAATTACTTTGTCTCTTCTTTCCAGCAGAGGAGGGCTTATTTCCCAGCCCTCTATGAGCCCCTGGAGAGCTGCCAGCTAGGTTTAGCCCATCAGAGAATAAAATCTTCTTTTCTGAAAATTTGTCTGCAGTACAATCAGGAACAGAATCGAGGATTCTGCAGCTCCCACAGAAGCTTGAGAAACAGGACCCATGTTCCAACCTCCAGGCATTTCCTCTTCTGAGATTCCTGAGTCCAATGTGAGAGCTCATCAGTTTGCATTATTTTATTTATCACCAAAATCCTCTTAGAAATGTTGTAGCATCCAATCATTGGTTAACTAACACTCTATCACTGCTACTGTTTAAGTATCAGGAGAGAAGTAAATTGTCTCTATTAATACTGAACATATGTGCTCATCATTCAAATTCTGTTTGAATAGTTCTAGAGAAAGACATATGCAAATTTTATGGGCAAATTCTGTAAATGTCTTTTTATATTTACTACAGGTGTTTCATAGATAACTATACATATAATATTGATTTATTTTGGAATTGTGACATCAAAACAGAGGTTGAAAATATCTGCATTATTGATTAAGATGAAATATGCAATTATTTTTTCTGTCAGTGTAGATAATAGGAGAATATATGATTAAGTCATGTTTTGGTAAGATGAGAGTTACTTTATAATTATGCACTTAATTTTTCTTAACACAGTAAAAAAAACTGAAGTTAGGAGGGTATATTTATTGCAATATGAAACTAAATGCATAGTAAATCTATGTCTTATACTTACCTTTCATTGAGCATAGAATTAAAGATAACATTAGGCTCCCGGGTTGTACTCCATAAATAGTGTACATGTTAGATTTTCTGCAGCCTGGAGGGACAAGTCTTTGAGGAAGGGATGGAAAAAGGACAGAAAAGGGACAGAGGTAAGAGATGGCAGTGTAGCAAAGCAGGAGAATGATAGCCAATAATACTTTAATAATACTTTTCATTTTAGAGGAATCTTATGTTTAAGGTTATCTCTTTTTTTTCCTCCTGAAGCACATTTTCACAATAAAATCTTCACAAGCACAGAAGCAACTACTTACTGTACTTTGTGCTCCTACAGTGCCCAGAACCTGGAAAGCACTCAAAATATGATTATCATTAAACTTTAGTAGATTATTGAGTAAATTATAATTAAATGAAAATAAAACTCAAGTCTTCTTCCTAGTTAAAAAAAAAAAAAAAAAGAAAAGTATCTATACTTAGAAAAATAACTTACCTTGTCAATCTTTAACCCAAAAGATAACTTGAGAAAATCTCAACTTATAACGATGTTAGCAATCTAATAATTAGTTTTTAGCTCTCCCTTGTTACTTACATGTAAGTAGCCCTACAATTCAACTGAACTATGGATTTACAATAGGTGATCATTTTGGGATTTCTGCTCCATTCAATTCCCTTACTTTACAAAAGGACCTTCCAGTTCATCAAATTTTGAGATTTACATTTTTTAACTACACGGTCCATTAACTTCTAGTGTGTGTGAGATTTGGTGTTAGATATTTACTTTAGAACTTTACTGTTTCCTGCTCATCCCTACAACACCATGAAATTTTAGTCTGTTGGGTTTACACTGGTTTGTTAACTCGTATTAGGTATGTTACATAAGTATCAAATTAAAAAAGGAAAAAATAGATTTACAGAAATGTATCCTAAATTCATGTATTTAACACCTTGTGAATCCTTCTGTTGTTCTTATCTAATTTTAAAATCTCAGTTGAATACAGATCACTGGGGATGAAGTTCTTTCTAATGGCAGTACTTCGTATCTTCTGGGAGGAATGGGCTGAACTTGGCATAATGACAGTAGACTATATTTTAAAAGAAATCAGATCTCATAGGACACCAGTACTTATGTGTTTATGCATTTGTTTGCATTTATTCATTTATTTGTCTTGCAACAAATGTATATTAATTGACATGAGTACAAAATAAGCCACTTCACTGCTTTAAAATAAATCAAGATTGAACCAGTAGGGCTGCTGGAAGGATACTACTGTAGTTTTGCCTTCTTCACCTTTCAGTTTTGCTATAAAAAATTGAGAACTGCAAGGTCTTTTCCCCCCTTTATGTTTTTATTTTGAGGAAAATTGAGAAAGGAAATGACTCTTTCATAGTTTAGTGGATTAAAATGCATCTTCTGCAGCCAAGTATTTTCCTATGCCTTAAGTGCTGAACAATAAATTTCAAAGATGTGTCAACCACAGAAATTGTTACTATTAAAATCAAATCAGCCTCATTCATGTGCAAGGATTTTTAAATACATTAAATATATGTTTATATTTATATATTTGTGTCAAGGTGATTTGTTCATTTATCAACGATACTTTTGAGAAAAGAGAAATGTTTTCTGTTGCTGTAAGAAAGTGACCTAATTTTCCCCCCTGGTTTTGCTTAAAGGAGGTTACATTTGTTTAGGCTCTTGTCATGACTATTTAGATGAAGGTTTGGAAATTTTTTTCAGGAATTACATCATGCAATCCAAAACACAAGGCACAAGTCAGAGTACCTAATGTTCACTTATTTAAAATCTGACATGTAATTGCAAAATGAGAAAAGATTTTTACTAATCAACACAGTTCTTCTTTGTAGACCATAGATTTTAGGTTTCTGGAAAATTTTCTGCAAGCACAATTAAGGACTCATTCAAGGAGATGATATTTATCAACTACTTTTCTGATAGAGGAATAATTTCCAGAATATATGAAGAATGCAAAAATCTTTAAAAAACTTAAGTATAGCATGTAATATACAATATAATTATATAATTTAATATGATTATATTATAATAAAATATAATTCTAGTAACTATAAAGTTAATACTAATTAATATAACATGTGAGCTTTTATTATGATTTCCAACCTATTTAATGCATCACTGTCAATTTCACTGAAATATTTGCAGAACTGAAAATTTGGGAATAAAAATAACAAACAAGCAAAAATTCTTAAGAGCAAAAACAAAGAAGTCAATCAGTGGGCCATTGGACTAAAGACACATTTCTCAAAAAGTATTACAAATTTCCAACAAATATGTTTAAAAAGTGGAATGTCCTTAACAATCAGGGAAAGTCAAATCACCGAATTTCCAATCTCCATGATTGAGTCCTTAACAGTGTTTACTGAGAATTTTCCACCAACCTAAAATATACAAAATAATAAATATAAGATATGCTTTAAAATAATTGTGTGGCATAATTATATGATTCTCTCTTCCGTAGTGAAATGGAGGGGAATCAGACAATGGTCACAGAGTTCTTCCTGCTGGGATTTTCTCTTGGTCCACGCACGCAGGTGCTCCTCTTTGGCCTCTTCTCTTTGCTCTACTCCTTCACCCTGCTGGGGAACGGGGCCATCCTGGGGCTCATTTGCCTGGACTTCAGGCTGCACACTCCCATGTACTTCTTCCTCTCCCACCTGGCTGTCGTCGACATGGCCTATGCCTGCAACACGGTGCCCCAGATGCTGCTGAACCTCCTGGACCCAGTCAAGCCCATCTCCTTCGCCGGCTGCATGACGCAGACTTTTCTTTTCTTGGCTTTTGCTATCACAGAATGTCTCCTACTGGTGACAATGTCCTATGATCGCTATGTGGCCATCTGTCACCCTCTCCGATATTCTACCATCATGAGCTGGGGAGTCTGCATCACGCTGGTTGTCACTTCCTGGGCATTTGGCTTCCTCCTGGCCCTGGTCCATCTGGTCCTCATCCTGAGGCTGCCCTTCTGTGGGCCTCATGAGATCAACCACTTCTTCTGTGAGATCCTGTCTGTCCTCAAGCTGGCCTGTGGTGATACCAGGCTCAACAAAATTGTCATCTTTGCAGCCTGCGTGTTCATCCTCGTGGGGCCCCTCAGCTTGGTGCTGGTCTCCTACACACGCATCCTGATTGCCATCCTGAGGATCCAGTCAGGGGAGGGCCGCAGCAAGGCCTTCTCCACCTGCTCCTCCCACCTCTGCGTGGTGGGGCTCTTCTTTGGCAGTGCCACAATCATGTACATGGCCCCCAAGTCCCGCCACCCTGAGGAGCAGCAGAAGATTCTTTTCCTATTTTATAGTTTTTTCAACCCCATGCTGAACCCCTTGATCTATAGCCTGAGGAATGCAGAGGTCAAGGGTGCTCTGAGGAGGGTGCTTTGCAAAGAAAGTCATTCTATTTTGGGGTGACCTTTGAATTCCCAGCCTCAGTACTCACCTGTATCTTTCTGTTTGCTTGTTTGTTTTATTGTTTATCAGTGCATTGTAATTATACATCAGCCTAGAATTTGTTGGGATGTATCTCTACACGCACATGACACAATTTTGTCCATTTCATTACTCATTTCTTCCCCTTCCCAGCCTCTCTTTTCTCCCTCTAAACCTCTTTTTTACTTTATAGATCTCTTATTTTCATGAGGTCTTTTCTTCATTTCTCTGTTTTTTTCTAGGTTCCACATATGAGAGAAAACCTACCACCTTTCACTTTCTGAGTGTGGCTTACTTCACCCAGCATGACATTTTCTACCTCCATCCATTTACCTGCAAATGAAATAATTTCATTCTTCTTTATGTCAAAGTAAAACTCCATTTCTTGTACATACAACATTTTTTCTTTATCCATATATCTGTTGGCAGACACCTATACTGGTTCTATAACTTGGCTATTGTGGATTGCACTACTAAACACGTGTATTTATGTATCAACATATTATTCTGACTTTGTATTTTTGGATAAATACTGAGGAGTGTTATAGCTGGTCATATGGTGCTCCCACTCCTAATCTTTGGAAGACTCATCATACTGATTTCCACGATGGTTGTACTAATGTGACATAGGGAAATATTGTTAAATCTGTGGTTCTTAAGGAAAAATCAGAGAGGGATGAAAGAGCATACATGGTCTCTGAAGACTCGGCAGCTGACTGTGATTATTTTCCTGCAACATGAGGAAGCCTTCGTTTTCCTTGTCTTCTTGATAAGCTTTTATTTCAGTACTGGCTCAATTTGATTTGCTGTTTTGGATTTAGTTGTTTTGGGTTTTGTTCTTGGATTGTTTGGTGTTTTGTTTTTTGTCTGGGGGTGAGGGGGGTGGCCTGTTGTTTCTGCTTGTTTTTCAATTTTTATAAACTTATAAGGCTAGGAGAAGAAAAGCTTTATTAGGCAGAGTATGGTTTTGTTATCACAGTGCTGGATGGGGGCCATGATGTTTAGATTCTCTCCAAGATTGGATAAAACCAAAGATTATTTTTTCTACTCTTAACAGTTATGCAGACATGAACAGGACACTTTAATACCAGGTGTGTGAGGGTTTCCACACATCCAAAGCAATCAGTTTTCCAGTGGACACCGGCTGAGTGTCCTTTAATTCAATTCTATTCTGACACTGTCTACTTGGATGGAGTTCCTGTTGGATCTCACCAGTTAATGGCTCTGTACTGCAAATCTCCAAGTTCTCTAAGCTGTCTCTTTTATTGCCTGACTCTATGGATTCCAAACAAACCTCTCCCCTTTAACTCATA
Organism: Graphiurus murinus; assembly: GCA_004027655.1. NCBI lineage: Eukaryota > Metazoa > Chordata > Mammalia > Rodentia > Gliridae > Graphiurus > Graphiurus murinus. The sequence continues at coordinate 10,796 of PVLC010015466.1, read as the reverse complement.
ATTACTCAGGAAATGCAATTTAGAATATGCTCATTTCCCCTATTTACCCATGATATTCCTCTGCTGTCATCCTGAATATTCATTCTCCAGTGTCCTAGGTGCTTCTCTCAATGGTAGTAGCTGCCATTTTCAAATCTCTGTGATAATCTTTTTTTTTTTTTTGAGCATTTGAGCAGAGATAATGTCCACAGATTTCATGTTAAGTTTTATCTGTGTTACTCCCAATCAATACTATGGTCAATTTCTAGAATGACTTGAAGCATAAGAGTTATAAATGTCCAGTGAAATGAAATAGTGCTAGGGCACAAAATAAATGTTTTTATATAGATTAATACTATGTTGTCTGTGTGCTGAGTTCTTTCATATAATTATGTGTAATTTTTACTCTTTTCAAATAACAATGGCCAAGAAAAAATAATCTAATCTTGAACTTTTAACAACAATTTTGAGTTATAGCTCTTTTATATATATAAATATATAATATATAAATATATAATAATATATATAAATATATAATATATAAATATAATATATATGTAAATATATATATAAGATCTATATATATATATTTAGTGGTGCATTGTAATCATATATCTTTATTAGGTACAAGCTGGTAGAGGCATACATGCACACATTTCTCATTTAACCCTTCCCCAATTCCTGCCCCATTCCCTCCCCCTCCATCCTTCTCATGTTCAGTTTAGTGATTGACTTTGATATGATTGTGAAAGTACATCATGTGCATTAGCTCTTGATGCGTATGCTCTTAAAGAACTTTCCTAAGTTTAGCTCATGTGACATTCCCAAATTTTAAATTTAATTATGGATTATTTTTCAATTTTTTTGTTTTCATATCCTCAAATGTGTGTTTATATCCAATATTCCTAAATAGTTAATGATATACAAGTATTTTCTCTAAACCATAGTTCACACTAACCATCAGTATACTACTTGGTCCCAATCAGAAATTTCCTGATCACTTTATATGTTGACATATAAAGTAAACATTTATGAGTATTCTCATCTCAATTAAGATTTGACCCTTCTTTTTGTGTAGTTCTCTTCATATATGTTTCTGTTTTGCTTATGTTTATGTTTCACTCTTACGACTTTTAAAAGTGTAGGTTGTGGGTCAACTTAGCATATAACAGAATATGCATAATTTGAGGCAATGCATTTCCTAAATTGTAGTTAGTTTGCCATTATAATATTTAGTTTAAACTTTTTCCATTTTTCCCTGAAGTGAATTTCATAACTGATGTTTTATGGTTAGGGATATTAAACATACATTCCTTAAGATTATAATAATACAGGAATTCACAGGAGCTTTATTTACATTAATTGCAGTGCACATGGGTGTAAAAGGAGAAGTTAAGACTCTAAAATTTATGGATTGCCTTCAATGTACTAGGCATATCCTATAATTAAGGAACTTTTGGGGTCCTTAAAGAAATATATATATTTCTCTTCTCTTAGGGTGCATATGTAGAGTCAGAGCATAGGTGAGCATGTTCTGCAAACCGAGTAGAGGTAAAAGACTCTTCTTCAGGTTTACACATCAGTGGGTCAGAAATGCAGCATAATGAACTCATTGTTTTATAAATTTCATGATGGCGAGATATAAGTTCCTAACCCTTCTGTAACAAATATATGAAAGAAACATGATAAAAATGAGAATTCCTCAGGCAGCTAGTATCTCTACCCTCCTGAAAGGCAGTAGTTTATAGAGAATCTGCCTTGGAAAGGCAGTCCTAGGAGAGAACAGTCTCTGAATCCAGCACTCTTTGACTTTCAGAACACAGACCAGAGAATATTTCCCATGATGCTCTGCTTTGGTGGTTTGTGCCCTAGAAGACCTTCCCTTCAGATGATTCCTAATGAGCCCTACCGGGACACCTCCGTCCTTCCTTCAACCCCATCCAACCCCATGCCTCCCAAACCAGCTCTGCACAGCATTTCCATGCCTTGGAGTGTTTCTTGCAATCACAGGATTTTTAGGGTCCTCTTTCCCCACTTCTGAGCCAGCACAGGGACCCAGATAACATCTGGAAGAAGCTGGACTACAGAGGTGAAGGCCAGGAGCTCAGGCATGCTCCCCTGGTCCTGCTTCCTGCAGGTTTTTCTGAACCCTCTGGAGACTGGGGGATAAATGAGGGCAGTGCTGGGACTCCTGAGATGCAAACGGTGCCAAGTATTCAGGGACTCTAATGAGAGCTGTTATCTCAGAGGTATGCTCTGTGACTGTCTGTGTTTCCTCACTGTGTGTCCTACTGGGAGAGGAACAGAAATAGAAAAAGACAATTGCTTTGTCTCTTCTTCCCAGCAGAGGCAGGCACTTGAGGAATCTCATGGCCCAGCCCCTCCAGCGAGCCCTCCAGAGTTTACCAATTAGGTTAAAATTATCAGAGAATAAAATCTCATTTTCTAAAGATTCTGCTGCAATTCAATCAGGAACAGAATTGAAAATTCCGCAACTTCCAAAGAAGCTTGAGAAACAGGATCCATGTTTCCACCTCCAGGTGCTTCCCCTTCTGAGATCCTTGAATCCAATGTGAGAAGACAGCTAATCAGTTTCCATTATTTAATTTCACCACCAAATTCCTCTTAGACAGGTTGTAGCATCTAGTCTTTGGTTAGCTATCATTCTGTTACTGCCATTATTTTAGTATCAGGAGAGAAATAAATTATTTACATTAATAATGAGCATGCATGCTCATCCTTCTCAGTCTATATGAATAGTTTTAAACAAAAATAGAGATCCACATTTCAAGAACAGGTTATGCAAAAGTGTATAGTATTTACTAGTTGCATTGCATAGATAGAGAAATATTCATGTGATAAAGATTTATTTAGGAATGACGGCACCAAAAATAGAAGTAAGAAATTTCTGTATTGTATGTTAAGATGAATACACGTAATTTTCCAAGTTTAAGGAAGCTATAGTAGAGTAGATTGCAGTACGTGAGGTTACATTTCAAGAAAATGAACATATGCTGTTTATTTTATAAATTATACATTCCATTCTTGTCAGCACAGCCAAAAATCATATTCCATTTTGGAAGCTCTATATCTTGCAATACAAAACCAAATGCATACTAAATCTGTCTTATTCTTACCTTTCACTGAGCATAGCATTAAAGACAGTATCAAGTATCTAGGTGGTACTCAATATGTGTACATGTCAGATTTTCTGTAGTCTGGAGGACAAGTCTCGGAGGTGGAGAGAAAGGAGACTGAGGTGACAGGTGGCAGGGTAGCAAAGTGGGCAAAGAATGGGACTTTTCTTTTTAGAGGATTGTGTCCAATATCTACCCCTTGGCTTATCTCCTTCTTCCTCCTGAAGCATATTTTCACAATACAGTCTTCACAAATACAAAAGCAACCTCTTGCTACACTTTATGCTCCTATAGTGCCTGGGAAACAGGGAACTCTCAAGGTATGATGAATTATGTTCATATCTTAATTCATTGTTGAAAAGACTGTAATTTCATGAATATGACCCTTTGTTGTTCTCTCTCATCCACGGTAGTAGCTATACCCTGAAAAATGAATTACCTTATCAACCCTTACCTCATAAGATAACTTGGCAAAATCTTGACTTATAACTAGGGAAGCAATCAAATCCATTTGTCTTTCATTCTCCCTTTTTGCTTGCATGTAAACAGCCCTAAAATTTAACTGAGCTATGGATCAACAATAGGTTATCATTTTAGAACTACTGCTTCATTCAAGCCCCTTACTACACAAAAGAAACCTCAAATTCATCAGACTTTGAGAGTTATTTTTTAATACAGAATCTATCAAGTTGTAATACTTTCTTTATATGTAAAGAAATCACTGATCTTGAATATTTACTTTAGAACTTTAGAGTTACCAGCTCATTTATTAAATGGGTAGGTATTTGTCATTTTTAATTTGTTTAAGTTTTAAACAAAATCATACACATCATGATGCTTAACATTTACCTTTGGAACTGGAATGTGTATCAATGTGGAGCCAGCTCCTTCCTTCCCTGCAGCACCCTGAAAGTTTATTCTGTTTGATTTCCATTTGACTGTTGAATAATATTAGGCATGTTATATAGGCATAAAATAAAATAAGGAAAAAATAAATAAAATGCATTTATATACTAAATTCATGTGTTTAACACTGTGTGAGTACTTCAGTTCTTCTTATAACATTTTGCAGATCTTAGTTTAATACAGATCATCAGACATGAAATTCTTCTGAATGCCAGCACTTCATTTCTGTTGGGAGGAAGGGGCTGAACTTGGCATCACTACAGTTGACTATATTTTAAAACAAACCAGAACTCATAGGACACCAATACATTTTTGTGTGTTCATTCACTTGCATTTATTTTTTTGTCATTAAACAAATGTATATTAAACAAGCCTACTTCACTGCTTCACTCAAGGTTTTAGTCACAGGGCTGCAGTACTGTGTGATATTAATGAACTCTGATCTTTCTCATCTGTCTTTCAATTTGGCTATCCATCAATCATGGATTGAAGAGGGGTTTTCCCCCTCCTTTTATGTTTTCATTTTGGGGGAAATGAAGGTAGATTTGGGAAGGAAATTACTGTTTCCTAGTTGAGTAGATTCAAATGCATCTTTCACAGCCCAATATTTTTATGCATAATGTGTTTAAACAATAAATTCAGATGATTTGTCAACCATGGAAATTTCTAATATTAACCTAACATCAAATCAGTCTCAGTTATGTGTGAGGATTTTTAAAATGTAGTATTGAAATATATTTGTGTCCGTGTCATTTGATCATTTATCAACGATACTTATCAGAAAAGAGAAGCGTTTTCTGTTGCTTTTAGAAAGTATTCTTTTTCTTTCCCTTGGTCTCACTTAAATGAGGTTACATTGGTCCAGGCTTTCGTTCCCACTAATTAAATCTGAATTTGAGAATTTTGTTCAGGAACTTTATCATGCAATCCAAAAGCACAGTAAGACAATGCATAAGCCAAAATACCTCAATATTCATTTAGTTAATATTCAAATGTTACTGCAAAATGAGCAAAGAGCTGTGTTAATGAACACATTCCTGCTTTGTAGAAATACCTGCCCAAGAAAAGAAATTATTGCCTAATGATTGGTCAGAGAACATGAAGTCAGAGTGAGAAGAGCTAATGAAGACCTCACATGGTAGGGCAATAAATTCTCAATCACCCAAACATCCATGTGAACTGTAGGCAGTCAGCCAACAGGTGGCTAGAATACATATGCCAATTACCCTGAAAGTTATTTGAGCACTGCCAAACGGTGACCCTCTGACCTGCTGTCTACACTGCATATTGATCACCTCCCTTTTCTCAGTGTTTCTGCAAACAGGTGCCTCATGAAACTGATAGCTTTTGAGTTCACTGAGTTTGTCCAATCCTCCTGACCTGCCTCTGGGAGATTGCATCAAAAAGTGGGGTGGATTTTTTGAGCCCCTTAAACTCCCTCGTCACATACTACTTTATGTTGTCTTGTTCTCCAACTCTATTGAGATTGTTATTCTCTTGGTTACATGTTGGTTTTACAAGTCTTTTTCTTATAAATCAATGTGGTCTCTTACACCCAAAATTCTTAGATTCCTTGACATCTCCCTTGGTATTGCACAAAGTTAACTAGAGACTGGCCAGAAACAGCATTAATCCTCACACTAATTGTGGAGAAGCAGCTAAGCTTCAACTTGTCTTGCTCCTGTAATGGCACCGACACATTTACACTGGAGACCATGTTGGAATTCAACATGGCTTATCGAGGCAGCTCTGATCTGAGATCTAAAGTCAAAAAACCAAATTCATCAGTTGAGTATGCCAGCAACTAATCATAGACAACATATCTTTTCACTACTTTGTTGGTTTACATACTTGTCATGTAATAAACTGAATCCTCAAATTGCCATTAGTTTGTTTCTATTACCTACTTACAGAGTGTATGACAAGTCTCATTTCTGAGGTCAGCCACTGTTTTTTAAAGAGCAAATTATTGTGTTTTGGATTTCAGGTATAGTGGACATTTCATATACGAAGGATTGAATTAACAGCAAAAATGGGTATAGTTCTTATTTGTTTCATTCCAGACTGTGTCTTTTCTGAGGAAATCTAGAAGGGAAGGTCTGTACAGATTGTGCATGGCAAATTATGCATGCAAGAATTTCCACATATGTGTCCACAGACACCTCTATGACCACCTGCAAATCCTGAGAGCACATGGAAATACACACATTATGCCAGAGCACGTTGAAGCCAGGCTTGTAACACTGAGCTGCCTGATAAAACACAAGATGCTTTGAAGTCTATGGGCTACAACACAAAAAATGCTTTGGTGAATTAATAATTCTGTGAATCATTCAGTTGACCAGTTGCCAAATTATGGAATATTGTTTTATTTCAAATTTTCAAGATAAAAATGCATACTTTGAATATGAATATTATATTATAAAGAAATATAGAAAGAAATTATATATAATTATCCACATATATCTTATTTATCATCTCCTTCCTACTCCCTAACTCAAAATTCCTCATTCTACACATATATCAGCATATTGTGTGCCTTCAATAAAACAAATTCTAATTCATCAATAAAAAGTAATATTAATATTTAAAAAGTTGCTATTTCATAATTTGCCTTGGGTGCAGCCATGTAAGGCATTCTTTAGACTCCAATTAGTATTTAAATACTTATAATAACTCAAGCATGATTTCTACCAAAGCAATTAAAATCTCCCTCTTCTGGAACTATTCACATTATAAAAGCTCTTCCATTACTGCTTCTGCTACTCAGTCATTTTCTTACAGAGCTAAACATGTGAAGCTCTAACGTGACCTATGTTCCTGGTTATTTTATTTACATAGGTTTTTGGCCCTTGATTGCTTCAGATCATCAATGACTCTGGGTAACTAATCAGTGGCAACATATTTCTCTTCTGAAAATTGAATGTCAGATTAATTTTTAATAGGTAATATTTCACTCTATTTATGATTGAATGAGTTATTAACAGCATTTTCTAATAATTTTCAAGAACACAAGTATGAAATAATAAATAAGTAAATAAATGAATAAATAAATAAATGACATTTTAAAATATTTATTTCACACAGCTATCTGTCTCTTTCACAGGGAAATGGAGGAAAATCAGACAATGGTCACAGAGTTCTTCCTGCTAGGGTTTTTTCTTGGGCCAAGGATGCATATAGTCCTCTTTGGAGTTTTCTGCCTGATCTACACCTTCACCCTGCTGGGGAACGGGGCCATCCTGGGGCTTGTCTGCCTGGACTCCAGGCTGCACACCCCCATGTACTTCTTCCTCTCCCACCTGGCTGTCGTTGACATGGCTTATGCCTGCAACACGGTGCCCCAGATGCTGCTGAACCTCCTGGACCCAGCCAAGCCCATCTCCTTCGCCGGCTGCATGACGCAGACCTTTCTCTTCATGAGTTTTGCACACACAGAATGCCTTCTCTTGGTGCTCATGTCCTATGATCGCTATGTGGCCATTTGCCACCCCCTCCGATATTCTACCATCATGAACTGGAGAGTCTGCATCACCCTGGTTGTCACCTCCTGGGTATGTGGCTCCCTCCTGTCCCTGGTCCATGTGGGCCTCATCCTGAGGCTGCCCTTCTGTGGGCCTCATGAGATCAACCACTTCTTCTGTGAGATCCTGTCTGTCCTCAAGCTGGCCTGTGCTGACACCAGGCTCAACAAAGTTGTCATCTTTGTCGCTTCTGTGTTCATCCTCGTGGGGCCCCTCTGCTTGGTGCTGGTCTCCTACACGCGCATCCTGATTGCCATCCTGAGGATCCAGTCAGGGGAGGGCCGCAGCAAGGCCTTCTCCACCTGCTCCTCCCACCTCTGTGTGGTGGGGCTCTTCTTCGGCAGTGCCATCGTCACATACATGGCCCCCAAATCCCACCACCCTGAGGAGCAGCAGAAGGTTCTCTTCCTATTTTACAGTTTTTTCAACCCCATGCTGAACCCCCTGATCTACAGCCTAAGGAATGCAGAGGTCAAGGGTGCCCTAAAAAGGGGACTGTGCAAAGACTGTCATTCCCAGTTGGTATGACCTTTGAGTCACCAGCCTCAGTACTCTCCTGGAATATTACTGACCACTTATTGACTAAATCCAGAAACACTCACTAATCTATTTTTATCTCTGTCTGACAAGCACCAGAACATACCAGTCTTTCTCCTTTGCAGGAAAATTTTTAGTTGTGTTGATTTCATTGGCTCTCTAACCTATGAGGTTGTATCAGATCAGATATGATTTTTAATTTTCAATTAATTTAATAACTATAAAAATGTTAATTAATTTTCTGGATCCCAAAAGTTAAACCCATTCTATCAGCCTAACTATATAAACTCACTTGCTGCAAATGTCATTATATTTAGAAGAGAAAGAACAAAACAAAGCAAAACAAAGAACCCATTACAGCCAGAGGCAGTGTTCCCCAAGCCCAGAAGCACCTGTCCATTCTTTTACAATTGCACCTGCCCCATCTAAGACCCCCTAGAATTAGTTATCCAAGTTGCAAGTCATTGACAAATTTTTTATGAAAGCTATCGACTCATATTAGGGAGGTAACTTGTAGGTTGAGTAAAGGAAAAATAAAATGAGACAAGATATATGAGAGAGAGGAGAAAAAAGACCTGTAGATGGTGTGGGAATCATGACTATTGTTTACAAGGAAGATATTATATCAAATATGATTTTTAATCTTTAATGGATTAAATATTTGTGAAATTAGTATCATTTTAATTCATTTTCTGGGTGCCAAAAGTTAAACACATTCCTTCAACCTCCTTATTCTAACTATATAAACTTCATTGCTGCATATGTCATTAGATTTAGAAGAGGAAAATCATTGCATCCATGGGCAGTGAGCCCCAAACCCAGCCCCACTGTCCATTCCTTCCCAAAAGGGTCTTCCCATCCATACCACTTAGAGATATTTAGTTACTTGTGCTGCATACTATTGAGAAATTGTATATGAAAATTACTTACTGGTATTAGGAAGATAATTTGTAGGCTGAATGAAGGGACAAAATTAAAATGAGATGAATAGGAGAGAGGGAAAGGGGAAAAAAAACCTACAGAAATGTAGGAACAGGGAAAATCATTAAAAATATACGAGTAAGCCAGGCGTGGTGGTGCACGCTTGTAATCCCAGCATTTGGGAGGCTGAGACTGAAGGATCCAGGTTCGCAGCTAGCCTCAGCTACTAGTGAGGCCCTCCGCAACTTAGGGATACCCTATTTCAAAATAAAGAATAAAAAATAGGGTTGGAGGTATAGCTTGGAGGTAGAATGCCCCTGAGTTCAATCCCCAGTACTGCAAAAAAATAAATAAATAAATAAAAATGTATGAGTAAAGTGGTTTAGCTAGTGGCTAGTAAGAGCATAAAACTGGGCATTTGCCTCTGTAATAGGCTGAAAATGAATACCAGAAAATAGTATTTGGCTTATTTTAGGATTTTACAGAAAGCTCAGGAGGTTGAGTTACGTATATATACAGCCTGTCTCCGGACACAATGTTCTAGTGGTTTTCATCAGCAAGTTCACCTTAGTCCAGATGTACATCATTTCCCTCCTGAGAGTGTTTTTCCCATGAAATAGGAAATTTTACCAGAGTGTAAGCACCTAGCTGGCTCTCCAGCCATAGTGGGGGATTGATTTTGGGCTGATTCAATCTACTTTGGCACCAATGAGCATGGACGAGTTCCCATACATTTTAGTTGACTTCTCAGGGTGTGACCTATAGCATTCATGTTTTAACCTGCCCTAGGATTAGTATGGCCCCTTGCATTCAGAGTCTTTCCCAATTTCACCATAATGGCAAATATGAGACTAGTTGAGAAGAATAATTGTTTGTTCCTCACTTAGAGGTAAACTATGTGCAAATGGAGATAAGCAGGGAGGGCTTACTGAATATAAAAACAAAGTAAAAATTTTTTAAATAAAACTAACATTTTCACTGACCATTTGCAAGATGACACACACCAGATATTTATAGCACTTTACGTGACTCATTTCATTTAGTCATCATAACCAATCCATGGAAAAGGTCCTATTCCCACTCTATTTTATAAATGTGCACGCCAGAAAGTAGCACCGGCTGTACTTTCACTCAGACAGTCTGACTCCCAAGCCTTTGATAGTTAATCACAACAATGCATAGTCATATATCAATATCATTGTTATCAAATAAAGAAAAATAATTATCCCAAAGTAGAATTTGTTAAGTGAAGGAGGACTTATCTATTGCTTACCATGCCCCAGTGAGCTGATCTGTGCTCCATAAAAACTGGTGCACCACAGGTCACATATGAGGAGCTGGCTGTCCTGGAGGACGACCCCACAGGACCACACAATGCACGAGACGTTTAGAAAACCTAAAGATGAAGTGTTTGAGAATAACAGGTGTTCTTGTGGAGAATGGAGATATAGTTTAGCTGAGACCAAGAATCAAGATGCCCTGATTGCCTCTCTCTCTCTCTCTCTCTCTCTCTCTCTCTCTCTCTCTCTCTCTCTCTCTCCATAAAGGGATTTGCATTTGCTAAAGGAAGCATGTCAGGGCTTAGATCTAAAATTCCTCTCAAAAGTTCATATATTGAAGGTATAGTCCTCCATGCAGTAAGGTTCAGAGGTAGGGCGTGGTTGGAGGAGCTGGGTTACTGAAGCTGTGATCTTGAGGACTGTACCTCTCCCTGGATATTCTCTCTCTCTCTCTCTCTCTCTCTCTCTCTCTCTCTCTCTCTCTCTCTCTCTCTCTCCCCTTCCCCTCCCCC
>PVLC010015465.1:23205-37503 GCA_004027655.1 Graphiurus murinus | reverse complement strand
CCCCTTTTTTTTTTTTTTTTTTTTTTTTTTTTGCGGTACTGGGGATGGAACCTGGGGGCATTCTACCTCCAAGCTACAGCCCCAGTCCTATTTTTTATTCTTTATTTTGAAACAGGGTCTAAGTTGCGGAGGGCCTCACTAAGCAACTGAGGCTGGCTGTGAACCCGGATCCACCAGGCTCAGCCTCCCAAATGCTGGGATTACAAGCGTGTGCCACCATGCCCAGCCTTTTACTTTCTTGAAACAGGGTCTTGCTGAGTTGCTGAGGGTGGCCTTGAACTTGCAATCTTCCTGTCTCAGCCTCTTAAGTGCTGGGATTACAAGTGTGCGCCACCATGCCTGGCTAAAACTTGTACTCATCTTACAGATGAGGAGACTGAGGCTCCCAGAGAGCTATAACTTGCTCAAAGTCAGTTTGCGAGAGACCACAGAGCCAGGGTCGGTGCCTTCTGACTCCCACTCCAGTGTTGCCTTCCCCCGGTACAGCACCCGGCCTGGGGTGGGTTTGTAGCCTGGGCCTCACCCGCAGAGCCCTGGGTCTGGAAGGCCTGGTCCCAGGGGCCCGGGCAGGTCTGAGGACGGATGCAAGGGGCGATCCCGAGCCCGCTTTGTCTCCTCTTCAGATGAGCACATCTGCACCTCGCGGCCCCCCTGCCGGAACGGAGGCCAGTGCGTGTACGACGGGGGCGGCGAGCACCACTGCGTGTGCCTCCCCGGCTTCCACGGGCGAGACTGCGAGCGCAAAGCCGGCCCCTGTGAGCAGGCAGGGTGAGTCGGGCTGAGGAAGAGGATGGAGGACCGAGGGCCAGACTCCCATGAGGGCCCCCAGATGCCAGAGGATCCCTAGCAGGTGGTGCCTTGTGTGGGTGACGAGGCAGCAGCAGGCTGGGCTCGTCCTCGGTTCCGCTTCAGGCCTTGGAGCCGAGGGGATAGTAACAGCACACTTCTCAGCCCTGCCTCGGGGCCAGACCCCACGCCAACTGCTGCACACGGGATTCTCCCATGTAACCCCCACAGTTGGGAAAGCCAAGTACTATCTTTATTCTCATTTTTAAAATGAGGTATTTGAGATCACAGAGAGCAGCCCAAGGTGACAGGTAGGGATGGGTGGGAGTGGTCTGGTTGCTGATCTGGGCTACTGTGCAGTGTCGGAAGTCACTATGAATGTCCCTTCCCCCCGCCACAGCTCCCCGTGCCAGAACGGCGGGCAGTGCCAGGACGACCAGGGCTTCGCCCTCAACTTCACGTGCCGCTGCCTGGCAGGCTTTGTGGGCGGGCGCTGTGAGGTGAACGTGGACGACTGCCTGATGCGGCCCTGTGCTAATGGCGCCACCTGCCTCGATGGCGTAAACCGCTTCTCCTGCCTCTGCCCCGAGGGCTTTGCTGGACGCTTCTGCACCATCAACCTGGACGACTGTGCCAGCCACCCGTGCCAGAGAGGGGCCCGCTGTCGGGACCGTGTCCACGACTTTGAGTGCCTCTGCCCCAGTGGCTACGGGGGCAAGACCTGTGAGCTTGTCCTGCCTGTACCAGACCCTGCCACCACGGCGGCCCGTTCCCCAGGGCCCACCTCAGCTGCAGCGCTACCTGCCACGGGGCCCGGGCCCCGCAGCGCGGGGGCAGGTCTGCTGCGGATCTCAGTGAAGGAGGTGGTGCGGCGGCAAGAGGCCGGGCTCGGGGAGTCCAGCCTGGTGGTCCTGGTGGTGTTTGGGGCCCTCACTGCTGCCCTGGTCCTGGCCACCGTGTTGCTGACCCTGAGGGCCTGGCGCCGGGGCATCTGCCCCCCTGGACCCTGTTGCTACCCCGTGCCCCACTACGCCCCGGCCCGGCAGGACCAGGAGTGTCAGGTTAGCATGCTGCCAGCAGGGCTCCCCCTGCCACCTGACCTGCCCCCCGAGCCTGGAAAGACCACGGCACTGTGATGGAGTGGGAGGCTTCCCGGCCCCCTTCTTCACCTCCTCCACACCTCAGACCGCAGTGGTCCTCTCTCGCCGCCCCTCAGTTTGGGTATACATGCCGAGGGGACTTCAGCCTTGCACCAGAAATACTATTTTTTTAATACACAGAATGTAAGATAGGAATTTTATCAAATAAATCTCTGAAAATGTGAGATTCTGTGCTAGAAAAACCCACCCTGAGTCCCAAGTGCGAGAAGACCGGGGTGGATCTGGGAAGGCCTCTGCCTCTTCCCTCCACGGAGCGGAGTCCAGAGGGGCCCGGGGGGGGCGGGGAGCGAGGGAGGGGCAGGCCACGGAGGAGGACAAACCAGCCCTGCTGGGAGAAGATGGAGAGGAGGCCCCGGAGGTGGGGGCTCAGGGCCCTCCAGGGGGGGAGTGGGCTCCCTGCTGGCTGCTCTGCAGCAGCTGATGGAACAGCGAGTGGGGCCGGCTGCGCAGGGCGGCGGGGGAGTCCAGCTCCACCACCCTCCCCGCCTGGAGCACCAGCACCCGGTCGGAATTCAGGATTGTGTTGAGCCTGTGTGAGAGAAGGCGCAGCTAGAAGACAAGGCCCCCGCCCTGCCGACTGCACAGGTCTGTCCCCACCGGCCGCAGCCCCTGGCTCTGTGCTGGGGAAGGAAGGGACTGTGAAGTTCCTGTAGATCACATGCTGCAAAGGACCCAGAGCAATGCCTGGAGAAAGGAGCAGAGGCCCTGAGGGGCCTGGAGGGGCCCGGAGGGGGCGCCCCAGGTCCATGCCATGACGGCCTGGGTACTTGCACACCTGTGGGCAATGGTCAGCACTGTCTTGCTGGCAAAGCGCTTGCAGATGGTCTGCTGGAGCAGCTGGTCAGTCTTCTGGTCCACGCTCGCTGTGGCCTCGTCAATACACAGGATCTGGAAGGTGGGGGTGACGGGAGCTGTGGCCCGGCCCACCTCTAGCTCTTCCCCGGGCCCTCTCCCAACCCACCTCTTCACCCCGATCCATCCTCCACCCCCACCCGGCCCTCTCACATGTCTCTTCTTTACCTTGGCATCTGTGAGGAGCGCTCTGGCCAGACACAGCAGCTGCCTTTGTCCCAGGGACAAGCTCCGGCCTCTCTCGCCCACCTGCCCGCACAGACCACCTGTAAGCAGAGCACCTTCACGGGGAGCCGGCTTCTCCGGCCCCTCCCCGGCTCCCTGGGTCGGGACCCGCACTCACTCACCCATTGAGTGGATCACCTCACACAGGTGGCACTCCTCCAGGGCCTGCCACAAGGCCCCGTCTCCATGCAGGCCCTGGGGGTCCAGGTTTTCCCGAACAGTCCCAGTGAACAAGAAGGGCTCCTGGGGGATGATGGCCAGCTGTGACCTGGGGGACAAGGACAGGCGTCCCGGCTGGAGAGGGAGCTACTTTGGCTCACAGCACGGGCCTTAGCTATGGGGCCAGCTCTTGCAGGAAAGTGTAGGGCTGAAACCCAAACACAATCCCCTCTGCTTCCCACCGGCTCCAACAAATGAGTCAACCGAGCCCCTGAACTGTGCGGGTGCCACGAGCCACTGCAGGCCTAGGCTCTGCCTTCAGCAGCCCACACTTCGTGAGGCACAACAGAAAACAGGCTAAAGTGTGTGCTACCCACTAGTGGTGGCTAGGCAGGGAACCGGAGCGGCTGAGTGGGAAGGGGTGCTTCCGGGTGAGGGGCCTGCAGTCGGGAGCCCAGAGCTGTGAGGCTGAGATGCAGGGAGCGCCAACACTCAGGAGAGAAGGCAGAAGAGGCAGGGCCGGGGCAGTCCAGTGCTTGGGGCTTAGGCAGCTTGCCTACTTCTCCTGCGTCATGGAGCTGAGAGAAAATGGTACTACATTAACCTAGAGGCAGGAGTTGGGGGATGTATGAGGCCACTTATGGTCTCAAGCTGACCCAAATACTATGGGCCAAGCCTGAGGGCCAAGGGATCAGTGTGTGTGTGTGTGTGTGTGTGTGTGTGTGTGTGTGTGTGTGTGTGTGTTTTCCTGGGGACTGAACCCAGTGTGTGTGTGTTTTACTGGGGACTAAACCCAGAGGCAATCTACCTATGACCTATACCCCCAACCCTATGTTTTTTTTTTGTGGTACTGGGGATGGAATCCAGGGGCATTCTACCTCTGAGCTACACTCCCAGCCCCTATTTTTTATTCTTTATTTTTGAAACAGGGTCTCACTAAGTTGCAGAGGGCCTCACTAAGTAGCTGAGGCTGGCCATGAACCGGGATCCTCCGGTCTCAGTCTCCCAAGTACTGGGATTACAAGTGTGTACCACCACGCCCAGCTTCCATCCCTATTTTTTATATTGAAACAGTCTTACTAAGTTGCGGAGGGCCTTGCAAGGTTGCTAAGCCTGGCCGTGAACCTGTAATCCTCCTGTCTCAGCCTCCCAGGTGGCGCACACCTGGGATTGCAGGTGTGTGCCACCATGCCCGGCTGATCATAGGGCTTTGAGGCACAACCCCCGGGAGGCTCTGATTTGGAAGGCAGTGACTAGTGTCTGCAGTAGGCACGTGCAAGAAAGATGAAGCTGGAGGTGTGGCCTGCTCTGGGGTGAGGAGGTCCCTGAGATTCTGGACCTGAGCGCTGGGAGCTTGCGGTCTTCACCTGGCCGCCTTACCCCCTCTCATCCCCCGCCAGCCTTCCGACCCACGCCCTCCTCTAGGTGCCAGTGGTCTGGCTGCCCTCTTCCCCTCTAACCAAGCTCCTTCCCCCACCTGAGCTCGGCCAGCGCCAGCTGGCTGGTGTCCACGCCATCCAACAGTACTCGCCCCGCACTGGGCTCCAGCAGCCGGAAGAGCACCAGAAACAGGGAAGACTTGCCAGAGCCCGTGCGGCCCACAATGCCCAACTTCTCTCCAGGCTGCACGCGGAAGGTCACCCCGTCCAGGGCATTGGGCAGCCCTGGCCGGTACACTAGCACCACGTCCTGGAACTCCACGGTCCCCTGGGTCAGCCAGCCGATGTCCTGCTGGGGAGGGGTCAGGTGGGAGATGAAGGGAGAGGTGAGGTGGGGAGGAGTGACAGCAAGGAGGGGGCTGGAGGGTCAAAGGAGGGGAAAGCAATGAGAAAAAGTTGGTGTGAGGAAAGGTGGGGACATGGGAGAGACGGGAGGAGGGGCAGTGACTGGTGGAGACCATGCTGAGAAGCCAAGGGCGCTGAGCAAAAGGAGAGGTGCCAGGGGAGAGCCTGGGCGCGCGGGGTGCAGGCCCACCTGCAACGGCTGGCTGTGGGGCTCCTGGGGCAGGTCGCTGGAGTACTCCTCCAGGCGTTCGACGCTCACCAGCATGGCTTCTGTCTGCGTGAAGCTGCTCACCAGGCCTGAGAGCAGGCCCGTCAGGGACAGGGCATAAGACAGCGACAGGCCCACCAGCCCTGGGGAGAGGAGCACCAGCTGCTGGGGAAGATCGGGGCCCTGGGACGTGTGTGGGAAGGGCACGTCCAGGGGGGCAGAACAGGACAAGCTGGCAGAGGAACAGGCGCATGATGGGACCCAGGCCAGGACCGCAGGAGGCCTGGTGCATGGGAGCAGAGTGGGAAGCAGAGGCGGGCTGGGGCACAGTGTGGGGCCAGGAGATGGAAGCCGGGAAGGGACCGGGATCCAAGATCAGAAGACTCTTTCTAGTCTCAGACCCACCACCACCAGGGCAAGTCACTCCCGGGACTCAGTTTCCCAATTCTAACACGAGGGCGATGATAGTCATGGAACATCCCCCATGGGACCCCTGGTGGGAGGTAAAATGTTGAGGGCAGGGCAGGGGCTGGGATGCATGCTCCTGGGGTACGCATGTAGGGTCTGGGTGGCACCTGGGTTAGCGAGGCCTTGCTGGTGCTGCACCAGGGCGATGACCGCGATGGCGCTGACCACTGCTGCCCCCATGAGCTGGAGCCGAATGTCGAGCCACTGCATCGTGGCATAGGAAGAAAACTGGCACCTCTGGTTCAGCTCCAGGAGTCGTTGGTTCTCCTGCTCAAACCTGGGGAGACCAGGAGGGAAGCGGGGCCGCTCTGCTGTTCCCTGACTGCCCCCAGACTCCTTCCCTAGGGGAGCTGGTCTCCACACCCACAGGCCTCATCTAGACACAAAGAGATGCCCAGGGCTCTTCGGAAGGGAGCCAGCTCTGCCTCCATTTCACCTCTTCTGTTTCCCCCGAGTACCCTCCCTTTCCCTTCTCCACGGAAAGCCTGGGATCCCCCTAGCACACTTGCTTCCCCTCCCAGGGGTCCCGCCCCCTCCCCCAGCACCTCATCCCCCTGGGCTGTGGTTGGGAGAGGCACACTTCACATACCTGTCGGTGGCCCCAGCTGCCCGGAGCACAGGGAGGCCGGCCAGGGTGTCGGCCAGGTGGGTGTAGAGCGGAGACAGGGTGAGGCTGCTGAGGCGCCGCAGCTCCCGGGAGGAGGCCCGGTAGTGGCGCTGCACTCGGTAGTACACCACGCTCAGAGGCGGCAGCAGCAGCAGCAGCCAGGGCAGGCCGGAGCCCAGCACCGCCAGGAGGCCCAGCAGGCCGGCCGCGTTGGCCAGCAGGATGTTGAGGAGGAAGGGCAGGCTGTCATCCACACAGGCCACATCAGAGGAGAAGCGGTTCAGCACGCGGCCCGTGGGCGTGCAGTCAAAGAAAGCCACAGACGCCTGGAAGAGGAGGGAGTTGGGCAGGGGCGAGGTCCGGAAAAAAGGGGTTGATGGGGGGCTTTGGGGGAGGTGGGCTGAGGAGGACAACCCATAGTGGAGAAAAGAAGTGAAGTATTCCAAGTTTGGAGGCAAAGGAGGCCATGCTGGCGCTCTCCCACCCTGGGCTACACATGCCACTACCCCCAGAAGCCGGGGGACTGCAGGTCAGTGAGACTCGCTACATGTCCGAGGGAACATAATGACTGCCTGTGCTAGACAGTGATGCTGTCAGCCAAAATCGAAGTCATGGTTCAGAGCTCAGGCCACATGGAGAGTCAGATGCTAGCTCTGCCTCTTCGATGTGAGACCCCAGGCAAGGGATACATTCATCTCTCAACAGTCCTTGTTCCTTCCCGGCGTGGTGGTGCACACTTGTAATCCCAGTACCTGAGAGGCTGAGACAGGGTCTCTGCAACTTACTGAGACCCTGTTTCAAAATAAAAGAATAAAATCGGAATGGGGTTGCGGCTCAGAGGCAGAATGTGCCTAGGTTTCATCCCCAGTACCATTAAAAAAAAAAAAAAAGTGTTTGTTCCTCATGTGAAAAATGGGGAAAATAACGGAACTACCAACAGCTCACAGCCTACTCACAGGGTTGTTAGAGGATTACAGTCCACATATTTAGCAGTCGATCCTTAGCATGGTCTACGGGGCACAGAATAAGTGCTCAGTAATTGGTAGCTACTCAAACTATTGTACATGTGTGCGTGTGGAGCTGAGGTTTGAATCCAGGGGCATTCTACCTCTGAGCAACACCCCCAGCCCTGTTTTAGTTTTTATTTTGAAACAGGGTTTCACCAAGTTGCAGAGGGCTTCTTTAGACTGCTGAGGCTGGCTGTGAACCTACAATCCTCCTGTCTTAGCCTCCCAGGTACCAGGATTACAGGTGTGCACCACTGCGCCTGGTTTGGACTACTCTTGGGAGGTACAACCTCAAAGACAGACTTACTTTCTCTTTCCTCCTGTTCCCTCATCTGCCATTCTCCCTTACTCTGTGAACAGTCCCATCTTTAGGCCAGAGACTGGATCGAGTATCTTTTTTTCTTTCTTTTTGCAATATTGGGGATTGAATCCAGGGGTGCTTTACCACTAAGCTACACACCCAGCTCTTTTTATCTTAAGACAGGGTCTCACTAAGTTGTCCAGGCTGGCCTCCTGCCTCAGCCTCCTGAGTCACTGCAATTACAGGTGTGCACCACTGCCCCTGGCTCAAATGACTTTCTGAAGCACCTCCTAATGGCCAGTTTGTGAGACATCAGTCCCTTCCCGGTATGATGTCCCTTCCTTGGCTCCAGGAGAAGCAGAACAGCTGGCAGCGGCTCCCTGATCGGCAAGAGAAAGGCCTACCCAGTGCTGGGTTCTTGGTTTGGCTCTTCATAGAACTTGCCTTGGCCTAGTCATTTAAACTCTCAGTGCCTCAGTTTCCTCATCTGTAAAGTGGGGATAATAGCACCTACCTCACAGGTCATTGTAAGGTCTTGATAATGGACAAGGAAGGATTTTGTAATAATAACAACATTAATCATCATTGCTAAATGAGTACTTAAGTGTGTGCCAGGCGTTACCCGAAGCACTTCCCTGTGCTGATTAAGTTAATCCTCATAATAAGCATACGGGGCAAGCAACAGACTAGATACACACTAAGCACAGGATGGGTCTTAGAAACAGCCCTAAAACCCCCTAAGAAACTGAATGTAAGCTCTAACACAGTATTGTTTACATCAATTAAAAATAAGTGCATACAAAATATAGGCACTTCGTAAAAAAGACAAGTGAAAAGATGTATGTTAAATACTTAGAATGGTTGTTTATCAGGGAAGGGAGGTGAGGTGGGAACAGGGTATGGAGATAAAAGGGCACACCAATGAAACAGAAAAGGGGCTTTGTGCGAGCTAAAAGGTCAACCCCTATGTCTAAAACTGAAGTAACTGAGGAAGGTCCTCTTATGGCCCCATTTTATAAATGAGAAAGCGACAGGCTTAAGTCACTGGATTAGAACCTAGGTAGCTACTCTGCTCTGCGGCCTGTGGGCACCCACCTTCGAGGGGCTGTTTGTAGGATGGCCCCTGATGAAGCCCAGGTATCGGGGGACACGGGGCTAGAGCGGCGCTCCCCGCCTGCCCTCCCACCCCCTCACCCTAAGGACTTGGCGCAGCAGGCGGCGGTGCAGGGTGGCGGCAGCTTGGAGGGTGCCCGCTGCGAACAGCACTGCTCGGAGGAGGGTGCAGAGCGAGTTGACACCAGCAATGGTCGCATACACGGTGAGGTAGAAACGGACTTCGGACACATTGGGAGCAGCGCTGTGCAGTGGGAACGCTGGGGTGCTGGGTGGTGGGGAGGGGGCTATGGGTAACTAAAAGTAGGGCCACTCAGGGGGTCCCTTCCCTCGCATCCCCCGGCCACCTCTCCTCACCCTCCAGGAGACACGGCCCCGGAAGCTCCCAACCCCCATCCTCGCTTCTCCCCAGGGCTGTTCTGGAGCACCAGGCCTGCTCCCAGCCCCAGCCACTCACCAGAGGCTGCCAGGGGAGAGGAGCAGCAGCTGTGCAGAGAAGAGCCCCATGGCGCCCGGCACCTCCTGGGAGCTGTTCCTGGATGCCTTCAGCTGAGAGACCCAGTGGGAGAGCCACCAGTCGGCGGCGTTGCGCGTGGCTAGACGGTGGAGGAAGGGAGAAGGTGTGAGACTCATCTCCTTCCTCTATCAGACACCCTCAGTGCCTGCCCCTGACTCTGGTCCCCACCCTCCTGTGCCCTGCCACTCTCCTGCCTCCTCCCGAGGGGGGGCTTCTTTCCTCGGCCCATGGCCCTCCATCTCCCAAGACAGCATGACTTCAAATCCAGACAGACAGAGGCTTGCGTGGGGGTGGGTCCAAAGATGGCAGTGTGCTGCTTTAGCCCACAGAATCGGGGGCACGCCTGTTGGCCCAGCTGCTGCCTGTGCTCAGTGAGTCTCTGGGCTTTGGGTTGATTAGCACAAAACGAGGGCGGTGACGGGACCTGGAGGAGCGGCTGGGCATGGGGTTGGGGCCTCCCTGGTACACTCTCACCTTGCATGAGGAGCAGAGAAAAGAGGATGGCAAGGGCCAGGCCCCAGCCCACAGCCCGCCAGTATGTGCGGTACACGTGCAAGGCCACGGCGCCCTCCTTCTTGCTCTCCTCCTGCAGCAAGCGGCCAGACGCGCTCTGCTCCACCGCCAGCCCCTCCTTTGTTTCCTCTGGGTTCTGTACCGGCTGGGCCTTGGCTGTGAGAGTCAGGAAGGTCACGGAGGAATTAAGTTTGCAAGATGATAGCTGAAAACGGGTTTCAGAGGAGCAAGCAAGCTTTGGGGAAAAAAAACCTCTACAGAGTGGCAGGGGAAAGCATGCCCTTCCCTCCCACCTCCAGGCCACACCTGAGTCAGGTTCTTGTGCACCCTCAGCCCAGGCTTTGGGGACAGCTTGTACCAGTGGCAGAATCTCAGAGGGAGGCCCTGGAAAGTAGAAGGGAAAATTAGAGGGGGTGCTGTGGGTCTCTTTCTAAATGTGTGCGATCCCACCTCTTTCTTTGGCCCTTCTCCCTAACCCATCCTAGCAGAATTCTGCCCTGGTCCCCAGGTTCTGAGCAGGACTCATCTAGTTAATTCCTCTGTGCACAGAGTCCGGCCAGCAGATGGACAAAGGAGGAGTCACACCCACGCATGAGCACCCCGCCCAGGGCTGCCTCTCATCGCTGCAGAGTTTCTACTCAATTCCTAATGTTCAATTCCTGACACACCGGTTGAGCCTCATTTTTTCCTGTTTTTCTCCAGTGAACTTGCAGGTGGTCATGGCTCTATGGATAAAAATCCTTCCAAGATTTTTTTTTGTTTTCTTTACAAAAAGGCTGTTGTAAGCCTGACTGCTTTCTCCTCCCTGAGGGTGTTTTTTTTTTTTTTTTTCTTTTGGTGTTGGGGATCAAACCCAGGGCGTCATGTATGCTAGCTACATCTCTAGCTCTCTCTCTAGGACACCGTACTGTTTTTAGAGATCCAGAGTCTCTAAGTTCCCAAGAGCACCGGTCATAAAGCCCCTGGTTCCGACAGCTACTAGCACTTCACCAGGACACTCCTCTTCCCTGCTGTTCTCCCGTTTCCTCACACCGGTTCTGTGAAGACAGGAGGAGGTGAGGCCTAGACTCCAGCCACACGTGGAAGGGGCAGCAGGGTCTACACTTGACAACCCACCTGTCCTCATCCCCTGTCACACCTGGACCCTTGTCATCTCTTTCGTATAAAGACACAGGAACCAGGATAGAAGGTACTGGGGAGCTTGTGACCACTGGGGTGCCTGTCCTGTCAGGTCCTGCCTGGCTGGGTTCCTGCCCAACATTACCGGCCTGGATGAGGCGCCCGGCCTCCATCAGCAGCACCAGGTCGGCCCTCTCCAGGTACTCAGTGCGATGGGTGCACAGCAGCCGGGTGGTGTGGCTCAGAACTCCCAGGATGCACTTGTGCAGCAAGTGGCTGGCCACATCTGCATCCACGGCAGCCAATGGGTCGTCGAGGAGGTAGAGTGCTTTCTCCTAGGGAGGGATGGAGCACCACAGACACCAGGGCCCAAGTCCTCTGGCCATGCCCAGAAGCTCTCCCAGGCCCGTGTCTCAAGGCAGTCAGAGGAGACAGTCAAGGACAACTCTGAGGAATACTCCTACAGTAGTAGGGAAGGAAGCAAGACCCGAGGGTGGACCGGTGGACTTCCCTCCAATCAAGCAAGGCCGGAGCCCCAGGGCCAGTGCTTTGCTGGATCCCACTGCCTCAGACCTTTCATTCTGCCTCAAATATGCAAAAGGAGGATGGGATGGCCAACACCTCACGAACATGGAGCAGGGGAGGAAGACGCCAGATGCAGATGAAGCATCCCTAATGCCTGACTCAGCCAAGCTCCCAAGGCTCTGGACTGCCTAGACCTCCCTGCTCCTGCCACGCCGACCTTGAACTTACCTGGTACACAGCACGAGCAAGGGCAATCCGGGCCCGCTGTCCCCCACTGAGAGTCACGCCCTTCTCCCCCACCTCTGTCTGGTCTCCTGCAGGCAGGACCTGATGAGACAGGCACCCCAATGGTCAGCAAGCTCCCCAACACCTTCTGTCCTGTTTCCTGACCCTTTATAGGAAAGAGACGACGGGGTCAAGGGAGCTAAGGAGCTTGAGACTGGACTTAGATTTGGGGTGAATAAACTATAGGAAACAAGTAGTAACTCCAACAATGTCTAACATTCAATCAACACTTACTATGTTGTGCAGAATGCAACTGCCAGAGGCAGGTTAACATTTGCCTTGGAAAGGTCTAAGGGTCATGGTGTGGTGGCACACGCTTGTAATCCCAGCATTTGGGAGGCTGACTGGAGGATCTGGGTTCGCAGCCAGCCTCAGCTACCTAGTGAGGCACTCTGCAACTTAGTGAGACCCTGTTTCAAAATAAAGAATAAAAAGTAGGGATGGGGGTATAGCTCAGAGGTAGAATGCCCCTGGGTTCAATTCCCAGTACCGCAAAAAAAAAAAAAAAAAAAGAAAGGCATGACCAGACTTTTGAACTTGCTGAAAGCAGCCTGTTCCTGCAAGGTTAATGTTTCTGTGTTTCTTTCTGGTGTCAACTCCAGAATATCCTGCCTGTAACCCTGTCTCAAGGATCCTCTGCACATCCTCAGCAGTTTAATTGTTAACCATTATCTCAACTTTCTGCAGGTGTTCTGTAGTTTACCCTTTAACCATTACCTCAAGGTCTCTGCACATTTACCCATTAGCCTTCCTGCTTAGAATGACAATAAAAGCTCCGGGCAAGTGGGCAGCAGTACCTTCCATGTGCTTAGCAGAAACCTTCAAAGTGTTCAGCACAGCCTCCAGCCTGCCCCTCAGTCTGCTTGCCATGCCCACGTCATTCTTTTCCTCTCAGGTACACTGGACAGTGAATGTGACGGGGGAGGGGCAACTATTCAGGTTAGGGTAACCAAGGGGCAAACTTTATCAGCAGAGCAGAGGGCGTATCTAAGAATACTCCCACACCTCCTACAAGTCTCGGGTGCCACAGTCAGCAAAGATCAGCAGCTTAAATTGTTACAAGTAGTGCTAGACATAAATTCTTGGTTTCCAGAAAGAGGGTACCCTAGATATAGAAATATAGGATAAAGTAGGTAGGAAGCTTAAAAGGGCACAGCACATGGGGAAAAGGGTCTACGTGCAAACTCTCCTCACTTGCGGCCTGGTCCGTGGAGCTTTATCAGTGTTAAACTGGAGAATGAGGAATTTGCTACACATGCACCACTGCTACCATTTCAGGGGGCTGCATTAGAGGGGGAATTGTTTTTTCATACTTTCTTCAGGGGGCCTGACCCCCCGGCCCCACTAAATGTTGGGTTGCCGCCTCCTCCTCCTTCAGCTCCTCTCCTCCTCCTCTGGGGTCTGGTTCTGTTTGCCCATGGAAGAAAAGTTTCTTTTGCTACCTCTATCAGCTTGGCTATCTACCTCCTCTCCCCTATGGAGACTCCTGAAAGGTCAGAGTCTGTGGTAGCTGCCTGCTTAGGAGAGGCCATCACTGAAGAAATTCATCAGGGATCAAGGGCAAGATCCAAAACATGAATCTTTGCCCTTTCAGGTATGTACAGAGTTAGAACAAAACATAACAAGAAATGGCTTACTAAAGAAATCCTTAAAGCCATATCAGGCAACTATAAATTAATCCCTTCTATTTGGAAAGCGCTTGCCTGTTCCTTGCTCACCCCCACTCGACATAGTATATGGCTTTTAAAATATGAGAGCTACATGTCACCAACTTTAGAAAACTTAAATCATGCTATCCCTAAAAACTTACTCCTTGGATACATGTTAAATAAGTAGAAGGCAAAAAACTTAGAAAAAGGGGGAAAAAAAACCTAAACAAATTAGTTTTTGTTATCCAGCTTGGCCCTAATGT
Organism: Graphiurus murinus; assembly: GCA_004027655.1. Lineage (NCBI taxonomy): Eukaryota > Metazoa > Chordata > Mammalia > Rodentia > Gliridae > Graphiurus > Graphiurus murinus. The sequence goes on along the minus strand of PVLC010015465.1, from coordinate 23,962 downwards.
AAATTAAAAAATAAAAACCTGTTCTATAAATAGAAAGAAAAACAATCAAAATTCTAAATATTTGGGTTTTCCTCCCTAAAAAAATAAACAGTGGCAATGTCTGATGTAGAGTCTGCCTTATGGTGACCAGTAGCCACCTGAAACTACCGTTTCTGTGTCATTCATGATTGGTGGACCCTGCCGCAGAATATCCCCTGCTATACAGGCTTCCATGTCTGTGTCTTCTATTTTATAACCTATTACTTACTGGCACAAAACAGATGTCGGTAATGGGTTGTGTTTTAATATCTAGAACTTTACTTACTTTTTTTTTTTAAGGTACTAGGGATTGAACCCAGGGGCATTCTACCTCTGAGCTGCACCCCCAGCCCTATGTTTTATTCTTTATTTTGAAACTGGGTCTCACTAAGTTGTGGAGGGCCTCACTAAGTAGCTGAGGCTGGCCGCAAACCTGCGATCCTCCTATCTCAGCCTCCCAAGTGCTAGGATTACAAGTGTATGCTACCACACCTGGCTGACTTAAATCTTTAACAAATAAGTTAATTTAAATTTGTTGATAGAGCCGGGCGTGGTGGCGCACGCTTGTAATCCCAGCATTTGGGAGGCTGAGACCGGAGGATCCGGGTTCGCGGCCGGCCTCAGCTACTTAGTGAGGCACTCCGCAACTTAGTGAGACCCGGTTTCAAAGTAAAGAATAAAAAATAGGGCTGGGGGTATAGCTCGGAGGTAGAATGCCCCTGAGCTCAATCCCCAGTAC